>WBMZ01005807.1:0-17401 GCA_013400975.1 Atrichornis clamosus
CGGAAATAAATTTAGGTAAAAACCCCAGCCTTGTGGACTGGGGTGTATTTTCTAGGTGAAACTCTAAGAAGAGGTGTAGTCTTCAATCTTTGGCTTACAAGACCAATGTTTTCATAAACTATTAGAGTTAGTTAATTATTGAGTATTTTGTTCTCCAAGATCCCTGCGATTGGGAACAGAACTAGGATGATAATGAAGTAGCTGAGGGAAGCTAGTTGGCCGATGATGATGAATGGGTGTTCTACTGGTTGGCTTCCTACTCATGTTAGGATTAGGAGGTTAGTTACTAGAATTCAAAAGAGGATTTGGGATAATGGGCGAAAGGTCATTGAACGTTGTTTAGAGGTATGTAGGAGGGGTAGGAGGAATAGTACTAGAATAGAGGCAGCTAGGGCTAGGACTCCTCCTAGTTTATTGGGGATGGATCGAAGGATGGCGTATGCGAATAGGAAGTATCATTCAGGTTTGATATGAGGAGGAGTAGCTAGGGGGTTTGCTGGTGTGAAGTTTTCTGGGTCTCCTAGGAGGTTTGGGGCGAACAGTGCCAGTGAGGCGAGTGTTGTGAATAGGAGAGCGAATCCTAGGATGTCCTTCGTGGTGTAATATGGGTGGAATGGGATTTTATCGCAGTCTGATGGAATTCCTAGTGGGTTGTTAGAGCCTGATTCGTGCAGGAAAGTAAGGTGGACTAATGTAAGGCCGACGATTACGAAAGGAAGGAGGAAGTGCAGGGCGAAGAATCGAGTTAGAGTGGGATTGTCTACCGAGAATCCTCCCCAGAGCCATTCTACTAGGGTCTGACCAATATAGGGAATTGCAGAAAACAAGTTTGTGATGACTGTGGCTCCTCAGAATGATATCTGTCCTCATGGCAGGACATAGCCTACAAAGGCAGTGGCCATGAGGAGAAGTAGGAGGATGACTCCGATGTTTCAGGTTTCTGAGTATAGGTATGAGCCGTAGTAAATGCCGCGGCCGATATGTAGGTAAATGCAGACGAAGAATAGTGAAGCTCCGTTTGCATGTAGGTTGCGGATGAGTCATCCGAACTGGACGTCGCGGCATATGTGGGCCACGGAGGAAAAGGCTAGGGATGTGTCTGCTGTGTAGTGTATAGCTAGTAGCAGGCCGGTGACGATTTGTGTGATGAGGCAGATGCCTAGAAGAGAGCCGAAGTTTCATCAAGCAGAGATGTTTGATGGTGTTGGTAGGTCGATTAAGGCGTCGTTGACTACCTTTATGATTGGGTGGTGTTTTCGTAGGTTGAGGGCCATTAATTTATTTATGAGGATAAGAGTATGATGATGATGGACAGGGCGATAGCTCCCAGGTAGGATTTGATTGATCCTGAGTGTAGGGAGGTGGTGGTTTTGGCTGCTATTTGTTGGAGGGTTGCCAGTCCTTCTGGCCCTGCTATTTTGAGTCAAGAGTGGTCGATCAGATGGGAGGCAATGTTTTGGCTTCCTCCTAGGAGATTTGTGGTGCTGAAACGGTGGACTAGGGGGTTGAAGTATCCTAGGGATGAGGAGAAGTCAGAGAAGAGGTTTCGTTTTGGTTTGATGTGGGCTTTTGATAAGTTTGATAGTTCTAGTGCTACAACTACGCCTAGGATTGTGACGATAATAGCTGTAAATTTGATGGACGGAGGTATGGTTATGGGTGGAGTTTTTACTGGGGGGATGTATGAGGTAATGATGAATCCGGCTACAATGCTACCTAGTGCGAGGCGTGTGATTGGGGCTAGGATTGCAGGGTTGTTCTCGTTTATAGTTACTACTGGTGGGATACGCGGGAATCCTGTTTGGACAAGCAGGATTATTCGTAGGGTGTACACTGCGGTGAATGATGTTGCTAAGAGGGTTAGGAGGAGAGCCCAGGAATTCAGATACGATGTGGTTAAGCTTTCGATGATAAGGTCTTTTGAGTAGAACCCGGCTAAAAAGGGGGTTCCTATGAGGGCAAGACTTCCGATAGTTAGGCAAGAGGAGGTAGTTGGTAATATTTTTTGAATCCCCCCCATTTTTCGAATGTCTTGTTCTCCGTTAAGGCTATGGATGATAGAGCCGGAGCAGAGGAATAACATTGCTTTGAAGAATGCGTGGGTTGAAATGTGTAGGAAGGCTAGTTGTGGAAGGTTGAGTCCAATTGCTACTATTATTAGGCCTAATTGACTGGATGTAGAGAAGGCGATGATTTTCTTAATGTCGTTTTGTGTGAGAGCGCATATTGATGCGAATAGTGTGGATAATGCTCCTAGACATAGGCAGAAGGTGAGGACGGTAGGGTTGTTGTGGTACATGGGGTGAGTCCGAATTAGCAGGAAGATTCCTGCTACTACTATTGTGCTGGAGTGAAGTAGGGCAGATACGGGGGTTGGACCCTCTATGGCGGCTGGCAGTCATGGGTGTAGGCCGAATTGGGCCGATTTTCCTGCTGCGGCTAGGACGAGTCCTATTAGGGGGAGGGTTGGAATTTGGACGTGGGATGAGGCTTGATGGATTTCTCATGTGTTTGTAGCGGAGGCTAGTCATGCCATGCAGAGGATGAGACCTACGTCACCTACTCGATTGTACAGTACAGCTTGGAGGGCAGCGGTGTTAGCTTCTGCTCGTCCGTGTCATCAGCTGATTAGGAGGAAGGATATAATTCCTACTCCTTCTCAGCCGATAAATAGCAGGAATAGGTTGTTGGCTAGGATGAGAATTAGTATAGCGATTAGGAAAAGTAGTAGGTAGATAAAAAATTTTGTAATGTGTGGATCTGAGGCTATGTATCATGTTGCGAATTGTAGGATGGATCAGGAGACGAATAGGGCAATTGGGAAGAATATGATGGAGTAGAAGTCTATTTTCAGGCTGATTGGGATTTTGAAGTTTATGATGAATTCTCATTTTCAGCAGGAGGTTAGGCTTTCCACTCCGGAGTGAATGAAGACGGTTATTGGGATTAAGCTGATGAAGAAGGAGGTTTTTACGGTTCGTACGATGACGGTTGGAGAGCTTTTTAGGTTATCTGATAGAAGGGGAAAGATGATGGGGGTAGATAGTACCGCGAGGGTTAAAAGTATCGAGGTATTTAGGATTAGTGTGTGATCCATTGCTTTTACTTGGACTTGCACCAAGATGAGTGGTTCCTAAGACCAGTGGATTACTGTTATCCTTTAAAAGCAAGGGGGCTGAGGTTTCATGCTCAGATACAGGAATTAGCAGTTCTTGTTGGTTTAACCTCCCCTCGGCAGGCAAGGAGGGTTTAACTCCTATTTTTAGGATCACAGCCTAATGTTTTGGTTGAAACTATGTCTGCATATAGGGGCCCCTGAGATTAGTTCGGGCTTAAAGATCAGGAGGATCATAGGGATTATGTGAAGGGCTATGAGTAGGTGTTCTCGTGTGGTTGAGTTTTGGAGGGATGTGATATGTGATGGAATGGTTCCTCGTTGTGTGATTGTGAGTATGTACAGGGTGTATGAAGCGGTTAATAGGATTGCAGTTCCTGTGAGGATGATTGTGATGGATGCTCAGTTGAATAGGGCGATTACGATTGTTAGTTCGGCTATGAGATTGGTTGTAGGGGGGAGGGCTATGTTTGTGAGGTTTGCCAGGAGCCATCAGATTGTTATGAGTGGTAGCAGGGGTTGGAGTCCTCGTGTAAGTAGGAGGATTCGGCTATTAGTTCGCTCGTAGTTTGTGTTGGCTAGGCAGAATAGTATTGATGAGGTTAGTCCGTGAGAGACTATTAGGATTATTGCTCCTGAGAATGCTCAGGGGGTTTGGATTATTGTTGCGGCAACCACTAGGCCTATGTGGCTTACGGATGAGTAGGCGATTAGGGATTTTAGGTCTACTTGTCGTAGGCAGGTGGCACTTGTCATTAGAGCCCCTCATAGTGCTAGGGTGATGAATGGATAGTGTAGGTTGCTGAGAGAGAGATCTAATATGATGGTCATCCGTATAATTCCATATCCTCCTAGTTTTAATAGTAGGGCTGCTAGTAACATTGAGCCGGCAATTGGTGCTTCTACGTGGGCTTTTGGGAGCCATAGGTGGAGGCCGTATAAAGGGGCCTTTACTATGAAGGCTAGAAGTAGGGCGGTACCGGCTATTAGGTCTGATCATGAGTTTGTGAGATTGGGATGATGGAGTTTAAGTATAGGGAAGTAGAGCGTACCAATGTGGCTTTGAAGATGTAGGATGGCAATTAGTAGGGGAAGTGAGCTGGCAAGTGTGTAGAATAGTAGGTAGACTCCGGCATTTAAGCGTTCTGGTTGGCTGCCCCATCGTGTGATTAGGATTAGGGTGGGGATTAGGGTGGCTTCGAATGCGATGTAGAATAGTATTAGCTCTGACGCTGAAAAGGCAATTAGAATGAAAGGTTGGACAAATACCAGGGTTGTGATAAAAATTCGCTTCCGGGCGGGCGGCTCTTGTTGTAGGTGGTTTTGACTCGCTATGATCATAAGGGGTAGTAATCAGCAAGTTAGCACTAGTAGTGGAGAGGAAATTTGGTCAATGGCGGCCCAGTGAGTTAAGGTTTTGTGTGGGTAGTAGGTAGGGGTAAGTCACTGGAGGCTGATGGCGGCAATTAGGAAGCTGTAAGCGGTTGTGTTAGTTCAGAGGTGTTTTATAGGGGAAAGGAGGGCTAGGGGGAGTAGTATGATAGTTGGGAGGATGACTTTTAGCATTTTAGAAGGTTGAAGTTGTGTAGATGATCTGAGCCGTGAGTCCGAGTGGAGGCTACTAGTATTGCTAAGCCTGCGGCTGCTTCGCAGGCTGAGAATGTTAGCATGAGAATGGGGATAAGTGTGAAGGATGCTACGTGATTTTGGATGGGTCATAAAGTCAGGGCGACGTATATTGATAGTATTATGCTCTCTAGGCATAAGAGGGCCGAGATTAAGTGGGTTCGGTGGAAGGCTAGGCCTAGGCCGCTTAGGGTGAAGGCTGAGTAGAAGCTTAGGCAGAATAGGGACATGTAAGGAGGTTATAGGGTATGGCTATAATCTGTTGAGTCGAAATCAACTGTCTTAGTTAGACTAACCTCCTGTGTTATTCTGCTCATTCTAGGCCTCCTTGGGCTCATTCGTAGATAAGCCCTAGAGTAAGGATTACGATGATGAAGGAGGATCAGGCTAGGGTAGTGAGGGGGGACTGAAGTTGGACTGCTCAGGGAAGGGGAAGTAGGAGGGCAATCTCCAGGTCGAATAGTAGGAAAAGAATTGCTACTAGGAAGAATCGGATGGAGAAGGGAAGCCGTGCTGAGCCAAGTGGGTCAAATCCGCATTCGTAAGGGGAGAGTTTTTCTGGGTCTGGGTTTATGTAAGCTAGTCAGAAGTTTAATGCAGTTAGGGCTAGGCTTAGGACTAATGATGATGTGAGCGTAAATAGGATTATGTTAATTGCTCCTCTCTGGGCTTGAACCAGACTTTATTGATTGGAAGTCAATTGTAATGTGTATACTAGGGGAGCATGATCCTCATCAGTAGATAGTAATGTATAGGAAGAGTCAGACTACGTCTACAAAGTGTCAGTATCAGGCTGCAGCTTCAAAACCGAAATGGTGGGTTGGTGTGAAGTGGTACTTGATTAGGCGTAGGAGGCAGACTAGGAGGAATGTTGAGCCAATGATAACATGTAGTCCGTGGAATCCAGTAGCGACAAAGAAGGTAGAGCCATATACCCCGTCAGCAATAGTGAATGGTGCCTCGTAGTATTCTATGGCTTGTAGCGCAGTGAAGTAGATTCCTAGGAGTACGGTCAGGGTAAGTGCTTGGATTGCTTGTTTTCGGTTTCCTTCTATGATGCTGTGGTGGGTTCATGTGACTGTGACTCCTGAGGCTAGTAGGATGGCGGTGTTTAGGAGGGGTACTTCTATTGGGTTTAGGGGCTGAATCCCTACAGGGGGTCACTGGCAGCCTAGTTCTGGAGTTGGGGCTAGGCTTGAGTGGAAGAATGCCCAGAAGAAGCCTAAGAAGAAGAATGCCTCTGACGTAATAAATAGGACTATTCCATATCGTAGGCCTTTCTGCACTGCGGGGGTGTGGTGTCCTTGGAAGGTGCTTTCTCGTACAATGTCGCGTCATCATTGGAACATGACCAGGGCCGTTGAGGTTAGACCTATAATTAGGAGGTATGGGGAATTTTGATGGAATCAGACAGTTAGGCCCGAGGCGGTGAGGAGGGCGGCGGCGGCTCCTAAAATGGGTCATGGGCTGGGATCTACTATATGGTAAGGGTGTGCTTGGTGTGTCATTTTGATTAGATGTTTTCTTGGAGGTAAAGACTTAGTAGAAGGACAAATACGTATGCCTGAATTATGGCGACTGCTACTTCTAGAAGTGTTAGTAGGAGTAGGACTAGTAGGGTTAGTAGGGAGATTGTTGGCATGGAAGAGGCTAGGGTTATTGTGGCTGTAGAGATTAGTTGGATTAGGAGGTGTCCTGCTGTAAGGTTCGCTGTTAGGCGAACCCCTAGTGCTAGTGGTCGGATGAGTAGGCTGATTGTTTCAATTAGGATTAGGGCCGGAATTAACGGTGTTGGTGTGCCTTCTGGCAGTAAATGGCCTAGTGAGATGGATGGTTGATTTCGTAGACCGGTTAGGAGAGTGGCTAGTCATAGGGGAAAAGCCAAGGCTAGGCTTACTGATAGTTGTGTAGTTGGAGTGAACGTGTAGGGTAAAAGCCCTAAGAGATTGATTGTTATTAGGAAGATTATTAGGGATGTGAGGATTAGAGCTCATTTGTGTCCTTTCTTGTTTAAGGGTGTTATTAGTTGTTTTGTAATTAGGTTAAACAGTCACAGTTGTAGAGTTGACAATCGGCTAGTAACTCATCGGTTTTCTGGGGATGGCACCAATAGGGCTGGAAATGTCATGGCAAGTAGAACCAGGGGGATTCCTAGTAAGGATGGGCTTGAGAATTGGTCGAAGAAATTTAGGTTCATGGTCAAGCTCAAGGAGTGGTGGTTAGAGTTTTAGGTGTTTTGTTGGTGGGTGGGTTGGGAGAGATGAATGACAGTAGTTTAGGTTGGATTAGGAGTGAGTAAGTAGCTCACGAAATTAACATGGTAAAGAATCATGGATTTGGGTTTAGTTGAGGCATGTCATTGGGGAGGAGGGAATTCCTCTGTCTCTAGCTTAAAAGGCTAGCGCTGATGCATAGCTTCCCAATGATTAGGGTGTTATTATAGAGGATCAGTTTTCGAAGCAAGCCAGGGGGACTGATTCTACTACGATTGGTATGTAGCTGTGGTTGGCTCCGCAGATTTCAGAGCATTGTCCGTAGAACACACCTGGGCGGGAGGCTGTGAATGAAGTTTGGTTTAGTCGTCCTGGAACGGCGTCGGTTTTCACACCTAGGCTAGGAACGGCTCAGGAGTGTAGGACGTCGTCAGCGGTAACAATGACTCGAACTGGAGCTTCTGTGGGGACTACAACGCGGTGATCAACCTCTAGAAGTCGGTAGTGACCTAGGGGAAGGTCTGTTGTGGGTGTTATGTAGGAGTCGAATGTTAGGTCTTTAAGGTCTGTGTATTCGTAGGTCCAGTATCATTGGTGGCCGATAGCTTTTAGGGTCAAGATAGGTTCGTTGACTTCGTCCATTATGTAAAGGATTTGTAGGGAAGGGAGAGCAAGTATGATCAGGACGGCAGCTGGAAGGATTGTTCAAATGACTTCAATTTCTTGTGCGTCTACGGTGCTTGAGGTCAATTTTCCTGTGAGTGTTAGAGTTAGCATGTATAGGACCAGGCTACAAATGGCTAGTGCCACCATTAGGGCGTGGTCGTGGAATTTGATAAGTTCTTCTATAATGGGAGATGCGGCGTCTTGGAAGTTGAATTGTGAGTGGTTGGCCATTAGTTATGTTGGGGAGTACAGGGTTTTCATCTGTAATTTAGCCTTGACAAGGCTATGTAATAGTTTTACTAACGCCCCAATAGAGAAAGAAGCATAAGTGGTTTGTATGCGGTTGGCTTGAAACCAACATATGAGGGTTCGACTCCTTCCTTTCTTGGACTTGTACGTAGGCTGGTTCTTCGAATGTGTGGTAAGGAGGGGGGCATCCATGGATTCATTCAACGTTAGTGCTAGTTAGTTGCGGGTGGATGACTTTACGTTTAGACGCGAAAGCCTCTCAGATGATGAATATTAGCATGATTACGGATACTAGAGAGACGAGAGAACCTACTGAGGAGATAGTGTTTCATAGGGTGTAAGCGTCTGGGTAGTCTGAGTATCGTCGTGGTATTCCAGCGAGTCCTAGGAAGTGTTGTGGGAAGAAGGTGAGATTGACTCCAATGAATATGACTCCAAAGTGGATTTTTGCTCATGTTGAGTGTAGGGTGAAGCCAGTGAATAGGGGGAATCAGTGGGTAAGTCCTGCTATAATGGCAAATACTGCTCCTATGGAGAGCACGTAGTGGAAGTGAGCTACTACGTAGTATGTGTCGTGTAGGGCGATGTCTAGGGAAGAGTTAGCCAGAACGATTCCTGTTAGTCCTCCCACAGTGAATAGGAAGATGAATCCTAGGGCTCAGAGTATAGGAGGATCTCATTTAATTGTTCCACCATGTAGTGTGGCTAGTCAGCTGAACACTTTGATGCCCGTGGGGATGGCGATGATCATAGTGGCAGATGTAAAGTAGGCCCGTGTGTCCACATCTATTCCCACGGTAAATATGTGATGGGCCCAGACGATAAAACCCAGGAAACCAATGGATAGCATGGCTCACACCATTCCTATATATCCAAATGGCTCTTTTTTTCCTGCGTAGTATGCTACTACGTGAGAAATGATTCCAAATCCTGGGAGGATTAGGATATAAACTTCGGGATGGCCGAAGAATCAGAATAGGTGTTGGTATAGAATTGGGTCTCCTCCTCCTGCAGGGTCGAAGAAGGTGGTATTGAGGTTTCGGTCTGTGAGAAGCATAGTAATTCCAGCGGCTAGTACTGGGAGTGAGAGAAGTAGGAGAACTGCGGTGATGAGTACGGATCAGACGAACAGGGGTGTTTGGTATTGGGAGAGAGCGGGTGGTTTTATGTTTACGGCAGTTGTAATGAAGTTGATTGCACCTAGAATGGATGAGATACCTGCTAGGTGTAGGGAGAAGATGGCGAGGTCTACTGAGGCTCCAGCATGGGCTAGATTTCCAGCTAATGGGGGGTATACAGTTCAGCCTGTTCCAGCTCCTGACTCTACTACGGAGGAAGCTAGGAGGAGAAGGAATGAAGGTGGTAGTAGTCAGAAGCTTATGTTGTTTATTCGGGGGAATGCTATGTCGGGGGCACCGATTATAAGTGGGACTAATCAGTTACCAAACCCTCCGATTATAATTGGTATAACTATGAAGAAAATTATGACGAAAGCATGAGCTGTAACAATCACGTTGTAGACTTGGTCGTCTCCTAGTAGAGTACCTGGTTGGCCTAGTTCTGCTCGGATGAGTAGACTTAGGGCGGTACCTACTATGCCGGCTCATGCACCAAAGATTAGGTATAGTGTCCCAATGTCTTTGTGGTTGGTTGAGAATAATCATCGGTTGGCGAAAGTCACAGGTAAGATGGCTGAGTGTTAAAGCGTTAGGCTGTAGTCCTTTTCACAGAGGTTCAATTCCTCTTCTTATCGGCTTCGTGGTGAAATTCATATTGAGTTGCAAGCTCATTGATGTGCGTTAAACACGCGCCGAAGTCTTTAGGCAGAGGCCTGTTGGTTTGGGCATTTAGCTGTTAACTAAAGTTTTGTGGGATCGAAGCCCATCTGTCTAGAAAGATCCTAGCTTAATTAAAGCACCTGGTTTGCATTCAGGGGATGTAGGTTAATGGCCTACGGATTTTAGCAGAAACTAAGAGGTTTTAACTCTTATTTAAGGCTTTGAAGGCCTTCGGTTTAAATTTATCCTAAGTTTCTTAGATGATTGTAAGGATTATTGGGGAGAGTGGCAGTAAGACTAGGGTTAGTGTGGTGAGAATTGCCACTAGAGTATTGGTTCGTTTTTTAGTATGTCATAGCTTCATGTGGTTCGTGGTGTGAGGTGGGAGGGTGATTGTCGCACAGTATGCTAGACGAAGGTAGAAGAATAATCCTAGGAGGGAGAGTAGTGACATAATTACTGCGGCTGGGGCTATACCTTGTTTGGTTAGTTCTTGAATGATTAGTCATTTTGGCAGGAATCCTGTTAGTGGTGGTAATCCTGCTAAGGATAGCAGGACGAGTATTAGAGCCCCGTTTAGTGCAGGGATTTTAGCTCATGAGGTTAGTAGTGTGGATAGTTTTAGTGTTTTAATGGTGTTGAGGATGAGGAATACGGTTGTGGTTATTATGGCATATAGATAGAAACCTAGTAGTGTGAGTTTAGGGTTGTATACTAGGATAATGCTTATTCATCCTAGATGTGAAATAGATGAAAACGCTAGGATTTTTCGGATTTGTGTCTGGTTGATTCCTGCTCAGCCTCCAATGGCTGCAGATAGGATTGCTATAATAGTTAGTGCTGTTGGGTTCAGAGAAGAGGAAGTTATGAAGAATAGAGTAATTGGAGGGAATTTCATAACAGTTGATAGCAGTAAGCCAGTTATTAGGGAAGAGCCTTGTAGTACTTCTGGAAATCAGAAGTGGAATGGTGCTAGTCCTAGCTTTGTGGCAATGGCTGCTGTGAGGATTAGGCATGATGTGGGATGAGTTATTTGGCTGATGTCTCATTGTCCTGTAAATCATGCATTGGTTATGCTGGAGAATAAGATCAGGGTAGAGGCAGTTGCTTGGACTAGGAAGTATTTGGTTGCAGCCTCGATGGCCCGGGGGTGGTGAGATTTTGCGATTAGGGGGAGTACGGCCAATGTGTTGATTTCTAATCCGGTTCAGGCTATTACTCAGTGGTTGCTCGTGATTGTAATAGTTGTTCCTAATAGAATGCTGATCATAAAGACTAGTTTTGCCTGGGGGTTCATTAGTAGAGGAAGGGGTTAAACCATCATTTTCGGGGTATGGGCCCGATAGCTTTGTTAGCTGACCCTACTAGGAAATAATATAAAGGAAGTATGGAGGGTTTTGATCCCTCATGTGTAGGTTCAATTCCTGCTTTTCTAGAGTTAGGAAATGAGAGGACTGGTCCACCTCTATGTTCACTTTATCATAGTGATCCTTTAAGATTCAGGCACATTTCCTTAGGTAAGGAGGCAGGCCTGCATAGCAAATAGGTAGGCTAATGTGTCAGAGACATAGAGCTAGTGTTAGAGGGAGGAAGTTTTTTCATAGTAAGTGCATTAGCTGGTCATACCGGAATCGGGGGTAAGAGGCTCGAATTCATAGGAAACCCGCTGACAGTAGTAGGACTTTTGTGGCCAGGATTACTGGGAAGAGCTCTTGTGGGGGGTTTCACATGCTTGGGTTTAGGAATAGGATAGTGGTTAGCGTGTTTATTAGTATAATGTTGGCATATTCGGCTAGGAAGAATAGAGCGAATGGACCAGCTGCGTACTCTACGTTGAAACCTGAGACTAGTTCTGACTCTCCTTCTGTTAAGTCAAATGGTGCTCGATTTGTTTCGGCGAGTGTAGAGACGTATCATATTATGGCTAGAGGTCAGCATGCGAAGATTAGGTAAAGGGGTTCTTGGGCTACTGCTAGGGTGCTTAGAGTATAGCTGCCGCTTAGTATAATGACGGAAAGTAGGATAATTGCCAGGGTGACTTCATATGAAATGGTTTGAGCTACTGCTCGTAGAGCTCCGATAAGGGCGTACTTAGAGTTTGAAGCTCATCCTGATCATAGGATAGAATATACCGTAAGGCTTGATATTGTTAGAAGGAAAAGTAAGCCCAGGTTGAGGTCTGCTAGGGCAAATGGCAGAGGTAGGGGGGTCCAGACTGAGATTGCTAGGAGAAGAGCCAGAGCTGGGGTTAGGACGAACAGGAATGGGGATGAGGTTGAGGGACGAATCGGCTCTTTGGTAAATAGTTTTACACCATCTGCTAAGGGCTGAAGAAGGCCGAAGGGGCCTACAACATTTGGGCCCTTTCGGTTTTGTATGTAGCTGAGGATTTTTCGTTCAACTAGAGTTAGGAAGGCTACGGCGATTAGGATGGGGATGGCGTAGGAAAGGGCTATAATGAGGCTGATTAGGAATGGGTAGTTGGTCATGGGGGGGACTTATAGCTAGGGAGAGGATTTGAACCTCTGATTTAAAGGACTTAAGCCTTTTGCATTTTCCGAGCTCTGCCACGCTAGCTGGTCCTTTTCTAGGATGATGGTTGGTGTATGAGCCTTTCGTAATTTAGTTGTCTTCATTACTTAAGGCGAAGGCTTGCCTGTAGTATGTGCCTCACTTTTCCTCTCCTTTCGTACTGGGAAGAGTAGATCATAGATAGAAACCGACCTGGATTACTCCGGTCTGAACTCAGATCACGTAGGACTATTAATCGTTGAACAAACGAACCCTTAGTAGCTTCTGCACCACTAGGATGTCCTGATCCAACATCGAGGTCGTAAACCTCCCCGTCGATATGGACTCTCGGAGGAGATTGCGCTGTTATCCCTGGGGTAGCTTGGTCCATTGATCAATTATATTGGGTCTGGTTGCTATTAGCACTTTGAGTAGTCGCTCTTAGTCAGGATTTGTGGTCCTATATTTGGAGGATTTGTTTTTCTCCAAGGTCGCCCCAACCGAAAAATGCGGGCCAGCAACTTAGAAGAAAGTGAACCCTTGTGGGTGTGGATGTTATTTTGGTGTGGCCGCTGATTTTAAAGTTCCACAGGGTCTTCTCGTCTTATGTGTTTATCCCTGCTTTTGCACAGGGAGATCAATTTCACTGATTGTCCGTAAGAGACAGTTAAGACCTCGTTTAGCCATTCATACAAGTCCCGATTTACGGGACAATTGATTGCGCTACCTTTGCACGGTTAGGATACCGCGGCCGTTAAACACCAGGTCACCGGGCAGGCATCACCTTCAATACTTGTATTAGGTTTGCTGAAGGCTATGTTTTTGGTAAACAGTCGGGCCTTGACTTTGCCGAGTTCCTTTTACGGATTTTAATCTTTCTTAGCAGACGCTCCTCTGTCGGGTTAACAAAGTGACTGATACTGTGCTTGTGGGAATTTTCGTATCTTGTGTATTTGTTAATAATGTGAAGATGTAAGCTTGCGTCGAAGAGGGAAGTTCCCTAGTTACTCATTCTAGCATAGATTCTCCTATTGAAACATAGGTTAGCCCGTTAGTGATGAGGGATTCACAAAGTTTTGGTATTTTTGAGAGGAAGAGCTTTAACGCACTCTCTATTGATGGCTGCTTAAGGGCCCACAAGAAGGTATTCTAGATTTCCTGTTTATCCGCTGGTCGAGAATGTATTCTTTTTTAAAGGAGCTGTACCCCCTTTAAATATCCCCTGGCTCGCTTCATTAGGGTTCTGTTGAGTGTCCTTGGAGAAGAGCCAAGAGTGAACTTAGGTTCATTTCACAGGCAACCAGCTATCACCCAGCTCGATTGGCTTTTCACCTCTACTAACAAGTCATCCCACTCTTTTGCAACAGAGACGGGTTCGCTCAGGAATAGCTGCCCGTAAGTAGCTCGCTTGGGTTTCGGGATGGCAAACTTAAGTTCTCTTTGCTTGGTTTTTCTTGCTAGACCATGATGCAAAAGGTACAAGGGTTGATCTTTGCTATTTTTGGCTTAGGTTTCATTTCTATTTCATCTTTCCCTTACGGTACGTGATCTCTATCGCTCCAAGGTGTCTTTTCTATCGCCTATACTGGGACTAGCAAATGCTTTGTTTTAGTGGCGGGAATGTCTTTGGGATTTTAGGTTAATGTAATTGGGCTAGAGTTTGGCTTCAAGACGACCTGGTGTTAGCAGGTATCTTTCAGGTGTAAGCTGAATGCTTTGGGTTAAAGCTACGTCTTGGTGTGTTCTAAGTACACCTTCCGGTACACTTACCTTGTTACGACTTACCTCCTCTTCGGTTGTCTAGCTTATTAGGTATGGGGTTGTTGGGCACTTTTGAGGAGGGTGACGGGCGGTATGTACGTGTCCCAGAGCCAGTTTAAAGAGGGCATGATGGTCCCACTTTACTGCTAAATCCGCCTTCCGAGGGATATTTCAATCCCCCATCCGTTATGTTCTATACTAGAAAATGTAGTCCATTGCTTCCATTCCATAGGCTACACCTTGACCTGTCTTTTTAGTGGGTTAGGACTATTGCGCTCACTGTTGGACCGTCAGAGAGGGTGAGCTGACGACGGCGGTATATAGGCTGATCTTGCAAGGAATGGTCGGGTATATCGTGGATCATCGATTACAGAACAGGCTCCTCTAGGTGGATTTGGAGCACCGCCAAGTCCTTAGAGTTTTAAGCGTTTGTGCTCGTAGTTCCCGGGCGGATGTTCAGGTAAAGGAAAACATCAATATTTAGGGCCAGGCATAGTGGGGTATCTAATCCCAGTTTGGGCCCTGGCTTTCGTGGATTTCAATTAATCGTGGTTCTAAGATCTTCTTTGGGGTTGGCCTTATGGGCATCTTGGGCTTATTACAGCTCAGTTGCATTTTAATCTTAGCTACTCTGATAACATGTGACCACTCTTTACGCCGTTTGACTGTTAATTTGGGTCCCTTGTCTAACCGCGGTGGCTGGCACAAGATTTACCGACCCTAAGATTTGCTATGACTAAGTCGAGTTTGCACTCATTGCTTAATATTAATTACTGCTGTAGACCTGTGGAGGTGTGGCTGCGCAAGGCGTCTTGGGCTACTTGTGGAGTGTGCCTGATGCCCGCTCCTGCAGGCTTGTTGGTCGCCTGGGGCATTTACACTGGGGCGCGGATACTTGCATGTATATATCTAGCAAAAACCAACAGTAAGGTTAGGACTAAGTCTTTTGTTTCTGGGTGAAAGGATCAGCCATCTTGACGTCTTCAGTGTCATGCTTTCTGATAAGCTACAGAAACAGCTATGAATTCATGATGTTTTAGTGTTGTTAAATTTTGTGTTTTTGTATTTTTGCTTTGCATTTAAGTGATGCATAATTTTAACAAGCAAAAATAAAAGCAAAAAATACAGTTAATTGATCTGTAAAACACCTGGAATGGTAGTGGCAATTTATGCCGGCGCGGGCCCTTACGGCCGGGTTTCACCTATATTGGTGTGTGTTCCTGTAGTTAAAGTTTGTTAACAGTGGCTTTTCAAGCCGCAGGTCCTGGAGAAAGGCCAGGCGGGAACTATGGTAAACTTTGTTTTGTTTATGAGCATTCTTTTTGTTCTTGGAGGGTTAGCGGTTGCGTCTAACCCTTCTCCTTATTATGGGGTGATTGGTTTGGTGGTGGCTTCTATTATAGGTTGTGGGTGGTTGGTGAGTTTGGGGGTATCTTTTGTGGCCTTGGTGTTGGTTATGGTATATTTAGGGGGTATGTTGGTGGTATTCGTTTATTCTGTGTCGTTGGCGGCTGAGCCTTTTCCTAAGGCTTGGGGGGATTGACGTGTTATGGGTTATGGTGCTGGTTTATGCTTGGTTGTGGTTGTGGGAATTACTCTGAGTGAGCTGACTGGGTATTGATCTGGGGTTGGGACTGTTAATAATGGGGGGATTTCTCTGGTTCGTTTGGATTTCAGTGGGGTAGCTATGTTTTATTCATGGGGAGCTGGATTGCTCCTGGTGGCTGGTTGAGGTTTGTTGTTGACGTTATTTGTGGTTTTGGAGCTTGTGCGGGGGTTATCTCGAGGGGCGATTCGGGCGGTAAGGTTGCAGGTCAGGAGATAGTTTAGTAAAAACGCCAGCTTTGGGAGCTGGTGAGAGAGGTTTGAGCCCTTTTCTCCTGAAGGTGGGGGGCCGTGTAGTTTGTGGGTGTTTTTGGGTGTATGTTCCTAGAATCATGAAAAATTTGATTGGGCGGGCGATTACTGTGTAAGTTAGAGGTTTGAAAAATATTCATATATATAAATAACGAATGTTTTGTTGGATTGGCAAATCGAGAGACAATTCATATAATTTGATCAAACGTTTGTTGAATGATGAACGTTTTGTTGGATTGACAAATCGAGGAACAATTCATATAATTTGATCAAACGTTTGTTGAATGATGAACGTTTTGTTGGATTGACAAATCGAGGAACAATTCATATAATTTGATCAAACGTTTGTTGAATTACGAACGTTAAAACGTGTTTATCGACCTAGGCGTTTTTTATACGCTGTAACATTAAATTTTCGTTAAATTTCGTTAAAATGTCGAATTCAAAATAGGTATAAAACNCAAACGTTTGTTACGAACGTTAAAACGTGTTTATCGACCTAGGCGTTTTTTATACGCTGTAACATTAAATTTTCGTTAAATTTCGTTAAAATGTCGAATTCAAAATAGGTATAAAACAGCGGAAAGTTAATGGAAAACAAATGGGTTGGACAATGTAGGGAGATATAGCTAATTTAACGTCTAAATTAACGAATTTTTACACACAAAAATGAAAAAATGAACGAAAATGAGGTTTTAGGTCTGAAATACTGAAGTCTGAAAAATGGAAAAATATGTACCGCTACCATTAAGTCCATAGCGACCTATTAGGCAGCCTGCGCGGAGTCCATGAATGTTACACAAAGTGCATCAGGGAACGCTATGAATATACTCTATCCATGAAGCCATGACACTTGAATAGCTCTTAGGGCAATCTAGCCGCTCGCCGACCATGTGATGTTCACGTCAAGAGGAAGATAACTCCTGCGTTGCACTGGAAGGGCATATTGAGTTGACCCCAAAAAGAAACAAAGTCCCCAAGCGGTCGGATGCCGCGATAACGAGAGAGAGGGAGGAGTATTCAACCGACCGCTTGTATCTGTGAAGAGCAAGAAGGAAGGAAAGAACCAAGGGATGGTCCTGAAATAGGAACCAGTGGCCTCATAAAGGGCAAGTTGGGTAAGGGTGTAGGGGGAAGGAATGATCCTGAAACTGGGAGCGGAGGACATTACTAACACCGGGTTGCTGATTTCTCGTGAGGAGCACGACCAATAAATAACCAGGCACTTCTTGGTATATCCTTGAGGTAGCTGGGACGGGAAGCTTGATAGCCATAGGGGGCTGACGCTATGTCATTAGAGGGTGAATTCTAATTACTGGGACAATAGACATTTACCGGAGTGAGTTTGTAGGGCACAGATTAACAGTATCGAACTGGTGTGTGATGACTACCGTCGAACTAGGCCAGAATTACCTGAGTCGTATGAGGTAAGTGGAAATGTGATAATATTTCGGACCGAGGATAAAGGAAAGAATTTCGGGAAGTATTTGAGTTCGTAGGTTCGTGGTCTTGAGCAGTATGGGCGAGGTCCTACAGTGAGTTATTGCCTGATGTGGTATATAATAGTATGCGAAGTAATACATAGCCATGCGAGCTAATATGCATGGGGGGGGAGGGGGGGGGCG
>WBMZ01005808.1:0-58152 GCA_013400975.1 Atrichornis clamosus
CTAGCAAAACCACGACAGGCTGTATGAAAGCATAGCTTTCAGCTTGTTGGGTTCTCATTGACTATGAAAGATTTTATTGTTGTCTTTATACCTGGACAAATGGTTGCATTCTTTGCCCTAGATTATTATTTCGTCTGCCCATGGCTTTTAATTGCTTTTGAATTCCTCCCTGCCAGTTATCACTATCCTTAGTTCAAATATGGTCTGAAAAATATTTATAAGGAACTCAATCCATCATCAGAAAGACAGTTCCTAAAGGTAAGTCCACATGGCTTGCTGTGATACAGACCTAATAACTGGCTTTTCAACCTGCAATAAATATTCTTTTCCCTGTCCTCTTCTGATTGCTCCATAATTAACACTGGGGAGACATAGATTTAACTATCTGACAGATATTTATTTAAAATACCTTCTGCTGAATATATTAACATTTCTGTGTCTACTTTTTCTAAGCAGCTTTGAGTTCTGCAGTAAAATCAGATCCAGAGTTTGGTTATGTTAATGGCCTTGCATGGCTGTGGTATAGATCAATTTGGAAAAAGCAGTGAATCGGTCATCTGCAGTATAATTGTATGTGTTTACACTGTTGAAATGTTTTTAGCATAAAAACACAATAGAAACATATGAGTCACATCAATATCACTTAAGCTGGATAAGTTGTGGAAGGAAGTTTGCTGGAAAGGAGGATTTGATGCTCTCCACAGTCATGTACTGATGGCATGTATTTATGCATTAACTCTTTTTCCTGAGACTCTGCAAAAAGGCAGGGCTGAAAATAACTCCTGCCTATGGAGCTGGCTGGTGAATGTAGTTGTGCCACTCAAAGTTTAACTGCCCGTGCATGAGGTTAATTTTATTGCTATCTCTTTGTCTAGAAAAGCCTTTGTGACCATTCTTTGTGCAGATATCATAGAACCAAAGACTCACAGAATATCCTGAATTACAAGTGACCCACACAGAACATATACATGAAGATGCATCTGGAACAGGAGAATCTATTACAGACATGCTCTTGTGCAATTGTCATCACAATGTCTGGGCACAATGTCATCTCAAACCTTAAGGCCCCTGATTAAAATCTGCTCTTTATTGTTCAACTTTGCCTAGGGAAGGATCAAGTGTGACATGCGATGCATTGTTTTGAGAGGATTTTATTTTGTTTGGGTTTTGTTTTCAGCCTATATGCTGGGGTCTGACAAGATGAACACTGTTTTCAAAAATAGCCAAGTTGCAGATGGAGGAAATGATTTGTTTATGGTATTCTCTATCAAAGAAGTGTCACAGATAGATGGGTTTTACTCAAATATTAGAGTTTGCACCCAGTTCCCTGATTTAGCTGTGTAATAAGTATATACCCAAGCACCAAAACTGCTTGCTGTTGGCTACATATATCACGCTCAAAAGTACAGAGGAATCCCAACAAAGCCACTTGTAATTTGCACTCACTAAATTGGATACAGATCCACCTTTTTTTCCAACAGTAGCCTAGAATAACAAAGGTTTTGGGAAAAATGCCTGGTTCTGGTTGAACGTTTCTTCTTGCTGGCTATCTGCCACCACAAACACAGAGGGGATATAATAACAGTCATTTGGAGTTCTGTAAACCTTGTCATCTGAGGACCTCAGAACGCTTTCCAAGTGTTAATTAAACCCTCACAACACCCATGTAACCATGCGTGGCAGGTTCCAGGTTGTTCAGCTCTCCCTGTGACCACAGGGGCTCACTGACTCTGCTGCACTTGGGAGGCTTCAGACCCTTTTGCACCACAGACACGAGCTGCATCTCAGCCACAGCTCTGCCAACCCAAACTCCAGCACTGTGGTTTCCACCTAACTCCTTCAAAACAAAATTAGAAGAATTTTGCAGATAAATTGGATCCCAGGACTGTAATTGCAGTGGAGTTTTAAAGCATGCTAACTTGTTTTTTGAGGATAATGCCTTATTAGCAGCTTCAGACACAGCAGATTAAAAAAAACCCACTCAGGTCAGTACAGAAAGAAATCGTTCCTTAGTACTGAAAAAGCACACAATACCTCCCCATGTTGCTGACTCCAAGCAATAAAAAATCATGAGTTCACTCAAAAAAGTTCTTTTAATAGTCTTTTTGTCTGCAGGCTTTTTGCTCCCTTCCCAGTTCTTGAGATATTACAGTTTTAAAGTTTCTTGAGGTGAGAAAAGATTTTTTTCCCACAACCATAAAGAAATGAAAACAGATATTCTTTTCAAGTCACTGGAGTCATTAAGCTAGGGAAAAAAATATCAAATATTGCAAGACCTGATATAAAACCATGAGAGTTAGCAATGTTGTTTGTTTACCTCTTTAACACAGCATTATTTTCTCTTGTCAGTGCTGAAAATACACTCAGCCTCAAACTCTGTGCAGAAAGAACTCTCTCTTTCTCTCTTACTGCACTCTAATAAACATCTTGTAACGTGTCTTTGAATTTACCTGTGATGGTCTGAGACAAAATGCCATCTGAATGCTTCATTTTTTTTCCCCCCTTCTGTGCAAATTTCTTTAATTTACTGAGTGCATGTAAATAAATCCTGCGCTATCCTCTTTGTAGAGACAAGGGTGTCCACAGCAGGGAGGTTGGAACTAGAGGTTCTTTAAGGTCCCTTCCAACCTCAAACATTCTGATTCTCTGGCCACAGCACACACGGAGCTGTGCCCTGACACCTCCTGTCAGGGCAGTTTGTGTTCTCAGCTCTGATCATCCTATGTTCAAATCCCAGTGGATCACCTATGGAGACAATCACCACACACAGGTAACACTAAACGTTCTCCAGGCAGCCTCCTACAAGTGTTTCTTTACCTTGAAATATCAGTGTACAGTGTTTTATATTTCCAGTAGTGCACTCTGGAAGGCCAATAACTCCTGTCTGCCTGGAGATCACAGAGGAAACTGCACAATGCTCTGCTGCTGTATCGCAGAGATGTGCAAGAGGTAGCTTTAACATGGATCATGTGGGTGCCACAACAGCCCCACAGCAGCAGCCTGGAGCTCACTTGCCCTGCCAAGAGTCCTCTGTAGGCCACTTTGCACATGTAAATCATAGTGATATTTTTTGTAAGTTCAGCAGAAATCTGTGCAAACTGAAAGGGGTCTGAAATAATTCTCTATTCCACTTTATAACTCAAAACATACCAAACAGTACACTAGACTTCCAGAAATTGCCTTTTCTGACATTGTTATGATGAATGAACTTCAACAGTGTTACATATAGCACACTTCTAGGTTTATAATTAGTCATAAACCACTAAAATATGTATTGTCTAGAAGAAAATATTACTTTCTTTGTATTGTCTCTTGGTGATTGGCATGAAAGTTATGAAAGTCTCACTGGATAACAAAATATAACACCTAAACATCTTGATTTGTTTTCAAGGGCTAATATAATTTTCAAGTCATGACATTGTACTTTTGACTATGGCAAGGTCTTTCAAACTGTCTTAGATAAAGTTGCAGAAAATTTTAGTTGTGAGGTTTTTTCCAGGGAAGATTTATTTGGAAATGGGATGTAGACACAACTCCAGTTCCATACATCTGTTACACCACATCTATCTGAGAGCCTTCCAGCCCCAAATGCAGTAACATGATTTTCTGGATTTTTTTTTTTTTTTTATTCAGCCTTTCCTCAGAATCAAAGGTATATGCAGTACAATGCTTCGCAGTGTGCACGTACAGAAAACATGATTTATATGATTTATTTGTTATTGGGGAAGTTCAAAGAAACATAAGCTGTGCATGGAATGGTTCTTGCTCCTGTGGGAGTGTGAGTCATATATTAAACAGTAATGAAGCTCCATCTAATTGATGCATCCACCAGCTCTAGCTTTTCAGACTTACTCCATCATTAGTAATCACACTCTCTTGTAGCACGTTCTTTGTTGGCCACTATCTTTCACATAATGACCTTCAAAAAAGCTAAACAATTCCTAATTTCTTCTCCTAAGGCAGCCCCAGGTGTGCTTTCCATTATCCTTTTTCCTCACCCAACTTATGACTGGACAGATGGCAAATCCTGCCTTTTCCTGTCACTCTGCAGTGCTCTGAGCTCACCCTTCCTGTTTGTTTCTTCTGAGCAGTCTTAAAGAACTCCAAGACCCAGCTGCTGAAGACAACACCTACAATATCTCCCACATCATTATTCTCTAGGAACTATTTAATGGAAACACACTCATCTAGGTACTTACAAATGTCAGCACAAATTCACCATGAAGAAATTGTGTCAAAACAATCTAGATGCCACCCACTGGAATGGGAAGGTTTGGGGACGGAGGGGAAGCAGTTGCAAGTAGATCTTTTGACTTTTTGTACTGTTTTTTGACATTGCCTTATGTAAAGTTCTCACAAGTAAAATTAAGAGAGGGAAAGTGAAAAATCATTTGAGATATTCATCAACAGCAGCTTGTTATCAAATTAGAGGGAGATAACCAGCAGAGTTTCCAGGGAGTTCAGCTCTGCTTTAGATTTTATTGGGAGTCTCCATTAAAACCTCAACAAAGGAGTAAAGACTGTCCACTAAAACCACAAAAGACACAACTCTGAGAGGGACAGAAACCACTCTGAAGGACAATATAATACCTGTAAAAATCTCAATTGCAGTGCTTTGGCTGTTTTAACTTCTTCTGGAAAGATCCTGGAGATGAGTGATGGTAATGTCTAAATTTATTCAGGTTTGTTTAACGTGAAACCAAGAATTCTGAGGGCATATGGGAAGTATTAAAGATATGAAAGGCTCTTAGAGACAGAAGCGGATACAAAGGACAGAACAAGGCTTACACTATTACAAAAAGATTCAGATTAGACATTAGAAGCAGTTTCTAACAATGAAGACAGCAAAGTTCTGCAATAAATTCAGAAGGAAGAGGACAGAGTCTGCACCAGATTAGACAGGTGTCTACCAGAAATTATGTAAAGTGAAGGTGGTCCCAACTCAGAAAAAAAGACATTTCCCATTCACTTTTACAATTAGTTTTCTCCAGTAGTGTAAAATTTGAGTACCTATAAAACCACTACTGCATTTATTCTCACAGCAAGCCCATTGGGTAGGGAATTTCTTTTTTTTTACATTAAATGAATGAAAATATATGAAAACTGCCTTTAGCAAAGGCACAAAGAAGTTGTTAATGCCCAGATCCAAAATGTAGTCGGGAATCTCACACCACTGACAGGTTGGTGACCCCCTGTAAGCCTAGGTCAGTACTAGGAACTTGCTTAAGTCTCTCCTGTTCGTTTTAGCATCTGAACTGCTTCACTGTCCTTTGTTGCATTCCACGTCCCAAGAGAAAAACCAGACAATTTCTCTTCTGCTAACCTATCACACAAGTGTGCAGGCTAGAAACACTGTGCATGAAACAATGGATCTAGTAAATACAGTCTATAAACCAATATATAGGTCTCTTGACAACTTTACACCACTTTTCAACTTTGATCATAATTTAAAAGGTGGCACTTATGTGTATCGTGACTGCTCTCCTTTCAAAGTCTTGTTTCTCATGAAAAAGAGGTCTTTGAAGCTAACAGCCATCAGGGTATTGCATTAATGCTATATTGACTCAGCCCTTCATCCTTCCAAGGTGTATAAATTGAGTTGCATGCAGGCAGATATATGATGAGACCTTTCAAAGGAGATATCTGTGTGCTCATTATCATCACTATTACTCCATGTGTCCCAGAAAGGCTTCATTGTGGGACATAGTAAAGCACAGAAATGAGGGACTTGGGAGATCAGACTGATGTTCCTGTCATGACCTTGGACCTGTAATTTTCCCTTTCTGTGCCTCAGTTTCTGCTTTTATAAATTAAAATAATGATACTTTGCAGACAAGATTACTATCTGCAGATGAAAAGCATTGACTGAGAGACAGCTATTGCTATTATCTTTATAACTGTTTTATTTGGGCAAAATATTTTCCACCCCTAACTGCCAAGATCTTGCAGCTTCAAACAGAAAACAGAAAGCTTTATCCTTTATTCTAGAGAGGCAGAGACACACAAATCAAGCACAATTCCTTTGGTCACAATGGAAATTTGTAGCTAAATTGAGGATCCAATTTGCAAGTCAGTGTTTTAAGCATAGGTTTTTTCAGGTGTTCTCCCTGGACATTAAAGATTTAGTGGGAGTTTTCGTGAGAGTGGAATTGTGCCAATATCCATGGCTAGAATTTTTCCCTTCCTCTTAAGTTAGGTAGAAAACTGTTTGCTGATAGTTTGCTGGCCTGCCTGACATCCCAGAGGTGACCACAGAGGAGTAAAGCTGCACAGGTTGTAAATTATACAGATCCTTTCATCCTTTGAAACAGCAATCAAAATCTTACACAGCTCTTCCAACCATTTATTTGAATGGAAAGTGCACAAGAAAGGAACTCAGTACTTGCTGCGAGGTGCCAGATATTTGGAAAAGTCCCGGGGACCAAGCATGACCATTCAGATGGGAAGGAAGATCAAATTTTGAAACTGGGTCAATGGACTGGGGTATAAACCCTCCCTCTTTTGCACAGCAGCTTCCTTTCATTGTCACTCTCTGACCAGGGGGCAAATCTGGCACAGTGTAGTAATTGTACATTTAACTGCTGTTATAACCACATTTCACACCTGTCCTCTTGGTTACTCTTTCATCTCTTTCTCCCTACATCCTTTGTTTCTGAATTTCTTTTCCTCCACATTTCATTCCCTGGTTCTGCTCTCCCTTAGAAATGCAGTGGGTTTCAGTATTCCTGCCAAGACCCATTCTGTCCACCAAAATGATCAATGTCTAAACAATGTCAGTGATACCGAGGTATCTATATAGCTCCTTCACTTCCACAGATTAAGCTAAGACTGGAGGCTCAGACTTCTGATCCACTGTTGATCTGTCTGAATTGCAACAGGCTGAATATCATACACTTAATTTGCATGAAGGTTAGTTTATCTTTGAAAGTTTGGGTCTTGGAGGTCATATAAACATAGTAGGTCACTGGATCTCGGCCAGGAACTCCAGGTGGGCACCAGCACAGGCCAGGGGCTGACCTGGGGGTCCTGGTGGCAACGAGCTGTTCAGGAGCCCTGTGGCCAAGAAGGACAATGGGATCCTTGGGTGCCTTAGGAAGAGCACTGCCAGCAGGTCCAGGAGGGTGATCGTGCCCCTCCACTCAACCCTAGTGAGGCATCATTTGGAGTGCTGTGTCCAGTTCTGGGCTCCTCAGGACAAGAGAGACAAGGAGCTACTGGAGAGGGTCCAGTGGAGAGTGACAGAGATGATGAAGGGGCTGGAGCATCTCTCTTATAAGGAAAAGCTAAGGGAGCTGGGACTGTTCAAGCTCAAGAAGAGGCAACTGAGACAGGGCCCTGTCAATGTCTATCAGTGTCTGCAGGGAGGTGTCAGAGATGGGCCAGGCTCTGCCCTGCGGTGCCCAGCAACAGGACAAGAGCCAAAGGGCAGAAACTGAGGCACAGGAATTTCCACCTGAACATGAGAAAGAACTTCTTTCCTGTGCAGTGACCGAGCACTGGAACAGACTGTCCAGAAAGGGTGTGGAGTCTCCCTCACCGGAGATATCCAAGAACTGTCTGGACACAANTGGACACAATGCCATGTGCTCTGGGATGGCCCTGCTTGAGCAGGGGGGTTGGACCAGATGAGCCACTTCCAACCTTACCCGTTCTGTGGTACTGTGATTCTGTAAAAGGAATCTGGAGAGCTGAGAAAAGGAAGTCTGGGTGAAATACCCTTCTGCTTGGGGCAGGTGGGACTCGTTTTCAGGCTAGCTGACTGAAACATGTATACTCATTTTATTGTTAAAAGCTGTGTGGACATCCAGTGTAAATATATGCCCATTAGGTCCATTAAATAAACAAAAAATAATAATAAAGCAAAACCCACTTGTTTTGGCACAGTGACAAAAAGAACAGGAAAGAGTAAAGAGTATTTACAGGCTGTTAATAACACAATGTTGCAGTTTAGGCTTCCTTTACAAAATAGTGTCCAGTATCTACTATCTGATGATAAATAGAAGCTGTATCGCATGACACTTATGAACAATGGGTGAAATGGATATTAGAAAAATCTCATTTATCTTCTGCTTTATTCCGTGATAGAGGTCCTTGTCACCATGGCTATTATGTGACTAGCCCTAGAAAGGCCATCTCATTAGTTTTCTTTATCAAGATAGCAAGGTCTCCTTTAAAGGGACAGCACTTAGATTTTAGATTCAAATAGAAAATAGAATTCATTGTGTGAATGTTCCTATCTCTGTTTTCACTGCTTAAATACATAGGTTATTTCCACAGCTGTCAACCAGGTGAAATTAACACTCCTGTGGTGAGGAAGGTGCTCCTGGAAGAGAAATATAAAAAATGGAATTTTCTGAACAGATTGCTAGTATTTGGCTCGTGCATCTCTTTAATGCATGTGGCATTTCTTTAGCTTAAAAAAACACACAAAGGTGAAAAAATAAATGAAAGCAACTTTCTGTATATTCTGTAAATCTATTTTCCCTTTTGTCTTTTCCACTCACAAATACATCTTTCTCTTGTCTGACAACCACTTTGAAAATTTTGTTCTATTGCCACCAAAGCAACCATGTGAGTGTCAACAAATCAGTAATGATTTAGAATATGTCAAAGGGAATTCACTATTTTTGTCTCTTTTCAAAAACCTTAATGACAGGTAGATAAAGTTGGACAACACCATCTCTATTGGCTTTCTCTGAGTTCTGACGGGTATTTTTCATTGAACAAAAAAGCTTGCTCCCCTTCTGCAGCAGGTGAGGCAGGGGAAGAGTAGCTGCAAAATCAGATAGTTTCACAGAGTTTAATTAACCGTGTTTAGTTTTCTGCCTAATTAAGAATATTTTGGATTTAGTCATATAGGAGATCAATTATTATAAAATAATATTGTTTTTTTCTTTGTTCTGAATGACGATATAATAGCAATTAAGTCTCAGAACACTCTGCTAGCTTTAAATAGGTGATTAAAAGCACCCTCTCATTTGCTAACTCAGTAGAGAAGAGCCTTAGAGGTAAAAAAACATTGAATCTGGACATTGGCTCTGTCAATACTATTAGTCTATTGTATAAATCCCAGTGACTTATTGAACTGTATTTTAAATTTTAAGATAAAATATTAAAATGTAAAAAATAATTGCATTAATGCAACATTAAGGTTAGGAATTTTAAGGCAAAAATCAGGAAATGGAAAAGATAAGTCTCCTTCAGTAATAATCCATATCACGTATGTGTATTCAGTGAGTAACCTGAGTGATAAATGTTGTATCTGAATACATTGAAAGCATCCTCAAAATAATGAGCCAACTATATTTGCTAAGAATACATTAGGCATGGGGAGTTTGAAAATCCTATTTGTCTTGTATTTATCTTTTTGAAAATGAAATAGTTGAAATGACAATGTGTTTTTTCCTTGAAATTGTTGTATGTCCTACTACAAACCTTCTGGGAGTGGTTTATTCATGTGCCTTGTCCAGTGAAGGAATGCAGCAGTCGCATTCCAGAAGTTTGCTATAGAAGTGCCATCAATAGAAAGTAGAGGGTGGCACTTTAAAGAACTTACCTGTGCAGTGTTAGAGTTAACAGATGCAGAAGAGCTCAAAGAAAGAAGATAAAATAGATCACCATGGTGGATGGACACTGTGAGCCCCTCCTGCTTGGAATGAACCTCCCTTAAGGGAGCTTCTCACTCATTCATTGAACCACCAGTGCAGAGCCTCTTGTTGAGCTGCTTATGCCTGAAGCAAACTTGTGCTCCTTCAATGCCAGTTTTGCTACTCCCCTACTACTGGTGATTTTCCTTTTGTAATTTCCTCAGTGCTTAGGAAATAAAGAAATCTGAGATCGGAATGGAAGATGAAGATTCCTTAGCAATTTCTTTCTCATTTTATTCCTAACTTTCTAGTCAAGCAGATGTTTTCTCTAGGCAATTTTTTTTTTTTTTTGTAGGGCCCTTAAAAGTCACATTCCTATTCCACTGGAGCACAGTCCGTTCTTGAATGTGTTTTGTGCCAGAAAAAACTCTGTCACATCACTAATACATTTCACATTGGTTACTACATTGTGTAGGTCAGCATGTCATTAGTAATGGATGCATCTGAGCTGAAGAAATTAAGGAATCACCTGAACTTGCAATCATTTTTAATTCTTAATGGAAATCTCCTGTCAGGGCTCTCAACATTGGTTTTGGCTCAGGCAAAAGCCACAACAGCAGCAGAAGACAAGAGCTAGTGAAGTCTGTAGGAACTCAGTCTAAATAGACAAAGCAAAGTGGGGAATAAAAGCTGTGGAGATGGAATACAGATGTGGAAAGATGAGGGGAAGAGCCTAACAAGCAAAGATGATGACAAAGCTGGGAATAGAATCAGCTCCACAAACTCCCTGCTCAGGGCATAATCTAGTAGGTTTGGTGGATGGCCATGCTGGGAACCTCCGAAATGTGTTGATCTATGACAAACCAGTCAAGAATGAAAAAAAATAATTTCTGGGTTTGAAACTTCTTGCTTGAAATAATGATGTCATTGGATGGGGGCGAGGGAGAATATTTTAAATGTCACTGCTAGCCAGTATTGCATATATTGATCATCCCCATGGTCTGGAAGACCACCACAGAGAGATAGAGCAACCAGTATAAATACCATAGGTACCCATTACATAACAAATCTTTATCTATTTACCTTTCAGAACATTAGATTGATCTCCTCTGAACTTTGGACTTCTGACAATCATAAATATTCTTGTTTCCCATTCATAGCAACTGCAGAAATGCCAGGGATACTGCTAATGGAAAGACCATGACCCTACATATTACACCACCTGTGTACTCCTGAGAACCCTGTAATTGAAACATTACACATTGGCTCACCTTTCTCTTAGGATGTATTGTAACTTCTCAAGGCAAGACTTTGCAATCACGGATTTTCAGAGTTATATCAGTGAAACAGGTTTTAAATCTATTCTGCTCTGAGACTAGCTGGTTCTTCTCAAGAAACTCTCCGTCTTTCACAGTTATTTTTATTTCATCAAAATGAATATTCTAAACAATTCCTTGTTCTCCTATAGTCCAGTTTATTCTTTAATAAAATTTTGCTACAAGATTTTCTATTAACAAGGAAGGAATCAACAGTGTAGGGGGGCTATTCAGGACTCCAGCACACCAGCACTGCACATCCTGTTCCCACCTCCCTCAAAGACTCCTATGCCTTTCTAACTCCACAATAAATATAAAAATATGATCCCACCACTACTGACTGCATCTGGCAAATGTTATCCCCTCTGTTCCACTTGTGTCCTGCAAAGCCTCTCATGCAGGTGCCACCTTCAGGTCCTCTCTCCCAAAACAGGGATCCAGCTTCCCACACCCACCAGGAAAGTCAGCTCTCTTTGCTAACTGCAAGCTCAGTGATTGATTGATGCATTTTTCCCATGGTCCCTACAAAATTAGTCAAAAATTTGGAGAGGCTCTTAAGCACAGCTCTGGTAAATGTATTCACTCTAAACTGATACATAAAATAATCTTAACGAAAACCAGGCAATGCTTTGCAGCTTCTGATCACCCTGGCTATTTTTTATTTTCATGTTTCATCACTTTGTGCTTGTTAATTACTGGTTAAAAACCCTGATGAAAAGCGTGTCACCTCCTGTAGGAGTAGCTAGGGATGTTTAAGAAGTTATACAGGAAACTTCTTACAGGTGAGAAGGTTACTGCTAAGTGTCTCAAATACTTGGAAATCTACTAAGGTAAATTAAGGTAAGCAATTATTACTGACAACAGTTTTGACTGAAAATATTTAATTGCCTTAATTTTTGAAAAAAATCTGTTATTTTTGAGAAGGGGCATGTCACTCTTCACCTAAATTTCCTGGCATCATTTCTAGCCTCTTTCCTCTTAATAGTAAGAAGTTCCAGGACAATGCTTCCATATTTTACATATTTAAATAATGAATGTCTGCTGAAAGAATGCATGAAAATTATTCTTGGCTTTGGTTACTAGAGAAGTTAACATAAGCTACTTAGATTACTATTATTAAAATGTTATTCAAATGTTTTTACTAATGTAAGTCCATATTGAGAGCTTGATCATGAATGGCTTTTGTTCTTCAAATTCTTCTTGACCTGCATAATCCTTTGGCTTGAATTCTTGAGGGGAAATAAAAGCGCATTAAAGAAATCATGCTCTGTATACAAATAATTTTTCATTATTTGCATAATGAAGGAGTATTCCTTCCTGTTATGCATTGCTTTCTTCTTACACTGAAATATTTCTTCACATCCAAAAAATATATAGACTTGAATCACAAAGGTCGAAAGTTTGACAATGTGCTGAAGTATTTTTACAGCAGTAATTTAAAGTGGGCTGTAGCAGTTGCTACTTTTTCTGTCAACTAGATTTTTCCAAAGGGAAAAAAATGCATCCTGCCTCTTTTGCTGGCCTATATACAATTTCCCAACTGCTTTGTACTTAAAAAAAAAAAAAAAAAAAAGCAGAAAATAAAAATTAAAAATGAAAGACTAAGGGAAGTCTAAGAAAGTATCAGAGAAATTCACATTCTACTGAACAGACAAGAAGGTATTTCAAATTTTGGAGAATACTCTGCTATCAAACTAGCAAAACTGGGCTGAGGAAAGGAAGGAGACATTTAGCATGTTCATAGTGCCATGAAAATGCACCCTGCCACAGCATGTCTCTTTTTGTCTTCTAGAGTTTATCCTGCCTATCACTGTTGGTGATGATTCTGCTGTTAGTGATGAAGTTAATGGTTCTGGTACTATTAGTTAATCAGAGAGCTTCCCATTTTCAGATATCCATATTCATTCTCATAGACGATTATCCTCAGGAGTTTTATAATGGTTTGTAGTCATGAGCTGATGGTAATTATGGAAGAAAAATATTTCAGATGAAAGAAAGATGGAGATTGAGTGGATTGAGCAAGGTCACTGAAGTGATTTGGGGATTACTCTCCCAGTCCAATTCCCATCTCACTCCCAAAACATATTCATCTGCAAGATATATTCTTCCCTTGAATTCAGAAGACATAAATATTACTGTACAGCTTTTCCTTTACTATGGGAATGTGGTAGGGTACTGCCACCCTCTGCTGGAATATACATGGACCAAGCAATTTCTCCACCTCCCCATGTCTATTCAGGAAGAACAGTATGGATTGTACTGTATCTTCTAGTCCAATGTAGGAAAAACCTAAAAAATGTGGAAGGCAAATTTGACATTAGGCTTATAAAAAAATCTGAATATGTTTGTAAGAATTTTATTACAAACTCTTGTATGCTAAGTACAGTAAATTCAGTTTCTACAACTCTTCCAGAGGAAGTAATGGCAAGGAGGATTTTCTTGGAATTTGGTCAAGGATCTTTGATGGTGGTGGTTGCAGAGTTGTGAACGTCTAGGGAGTTCTTGGTTGCTTCAACTTTATAATTATTATGAATACATTTCTTTAACAAGCTTCTAGTTATGATTTTTTGCAAAACTTCTAAACCCTTCTAGAGAACCCTTAAAATCAGAAAGAGACATAAGATCAGCTGCTGTCCTTTATTTGTATGAACCAAAGACTATTTGGTATTACTCAGGTTATAAGCCAGAATTTTCTACTTTGTTACAGTGGAATCAGTCTTTTGAATTACAAAGGAAATTTAAGGGTGTGTTGAGATGGGCAGGTATAAATCATTTAAACAAGATCAAGAGATTAACAACTTTGCTTATATGTTGGCTCTAAAAAAGTACAATAAGGCCAATCTTTTCAAAAGCAAGTGATGGAACTGGGCACCTCCATTTCTGCTTGTGCACATTCGTGATTTACATGCAGGTAAATGATGCTCAGTCCTCTCTGAGTACAAGACTTCTCCCAAATATTCAAACCCAATACCAACAGGTTGAAAATCACTAAATCACTCTTATTTTTCCATCATCACTAATGCACAGGATGAGTTCAGCTTCTTAAAAAAAAAAAAAAAAAGTCGGAGCTATTAGGATCAAAATCTGACCATATGGGAGTTACAAGAAGGTCTCAGCGCAGGAATATTCCATCATGTTAATTGATTACTGCAATATGTTGCACATGAGGAGAAGGAAGGAAAAAGAATGTTATGAAGATGTTCCAGCAGGTCCTGTCTTTGACTAATGCAGATCACTGAGGATTTATTGCCAAAGAATTTACTGCTTTTATTCACATTTGGCTCTGATTTAAGGAACTGCTCCAGATTCTAGAAGCAAATGGTAGATAACACCTTGACTGTACTTGAGCTAGGACCTTTACAAAATGAAGTTTACTGAAAACAACACTTGATTTGTTTAGGACAATCAGATCTTTGCACCTGGCAGTCCATAGCTCTTGGGCAACATTGACAAAAATGGCTATGTGTGGATAGTTCCATGACCACAGTCTGCGTATGACCACCTAAGGTTTTAGCACTGATAATATTTGATAACTTGGATTTCTATTAGGAAAACAAAGTAGAAGGCCTTAGTTTGGGTAGTCACCTATTTATGTAGTGTTGTTCACATTCACTGGTAATTTATTTGTAATCAAGATTGCATTCATTATTTCTGTCCAAAAATGCCTTCATTCTTTGTGTTTGAGCCTCAGTTATGGGCAGCAAAAAAACTAAGGCAGAAGCAACTAGAATGTAAACAAGGGAAAATCCATGACAGTTTGGGAGGGAAAAAGGGGAAATTTCAGTTAATATTAAAGCTCTGTATTTCAACATCTTCACTAATAATTTGAAATTTAAAATCAATTCAAATTTCTAATATGAGAGAGCTTCCAGTAAAATCGTGGTGACTGGACTTATGACACATCTGTGCCATAAACTGAAGCTTAACAGCATTACTGTGGTCAAAGTGCTGAATTAAAGGGAGTCAGGAAGGGGACAAGGGAGGAGAGACAAGAGGTATAACCTCTAAACCCTCTATAAATCTTACCTTCCTCCTTCCTGCTGACATCATTAGATTCCTACTTTGCCACTGAATAGTCTCAGGTAGGGCTTTAGCATTTGACAAATGAAGGCAATTTGAGGATTTTATACTTGTGGATACATTGCAGGACTTACTGTCGGACTTAAAAGCATTTTTCTTGTAAATCAAATATTACCTTGGAAAATAACAATACTGGCAAATGAAACCAGTGAGGTGCCACTCAAGACTACAGTCTTGCTTTAATCATGTTGCTCTTTGCGAATCTAAAGCTTTTAATCATGCCAGGCTGCCATGTTTTGGGTTAAAATTCATGGGCATTTACAGATATTATTTTGGCCACTGGAGAGTTCAGTTTCTAACATAACAGAGACTCTACTGAAGTCATGGAAATTTTTGCATTATTATTTTTGAATGCACTACAATGACTGCAAAGTTCAAACCTATCTAAGTTCACACGTGACAAAGTTAATGAAATATGGACTTAATTTGCAATGTTTTTATGGTTTTTGTTCTGTTTTTCATCTGCGTTCCATGCATTAGCAACTGATTCAGTATAAACCCAGAATATTTTGATTGCTTAATATCTTCATAGCAATAGCTCATGTTGGCTTCTGTATTAGTGCTCTAACCTTGATTTAATAACTAAATAAATGAATTCATACATCTATGCTGTTTTCAGTATCCAGTCAAGGCCAACGTGGTCTTGTCAGAGGATACAGATCAACAATTAACTGCTTAGAGATTCATTCAATAAGGCAGTTCTTCGTCTTTGAAATGAATTATCAAATAAACACCCATGAGACACCAGTCCAAAATATAAAACTAAAGCCTTTAGAAACTAGTCTTGGGGATTTTTTTTCCTTCTGCGTTTAGGAAGCCAGCAATTATCAAGGGTAATTTCTATTTCCCTCCTCTCCTCTGTATGTACACAGTTACCTGGCATTGAGAAGGTTTAGAAAGCAAGGGGGGCAGATAATGTATATAGTAGACAATTATAACCAAACAAAATTAGAAAATGGTACCAAGTAGTTGCTATTGCAAATAACCACTGGAAAGATGTGCTTTGCTTTCATGAGCATGTAAGTGTGATTTTACAGAATACACTGCATGAAAGCCTAAGCCTTTTGAATATTCCTTCAGCAGTAATATTCCTCCTGTTGACAAATCTTTTAAATACCTTAGGCAAGCATTACATCATGCAAATCAGAATTTCAGAGGTGCCATGTGAGAACACATGCATCAGACCCAAATCCGCCAACATTCCAGGGATAAATACATGTTGCCAGATCTTAGGAAGATCAGAACTGTTTTTAAGATGAGGTCTTCCTGGAATGTGGATACATTTCTTCATAACATCATTTTCCAGACAGTTCTATTTCTGAGTCAAGTTTTGAATTCATCTTAGTTTGTATTTCTGAGCCCATGACTGTCAGGCACATATTTGAAAAACCATCTATTTCTTGGGTATTTAAACTAACCTGTTCATGGATATGCATGGCTTGTAAACCTCCTTTCATAAACTGATCTTAATGAGATTTCGCTCTTCAGCCTTCCAGTTACGGGCAAAACAATCTGGTTTTGTGACTCTGGTGTGTATGATTCGAATGTGAAATAGGCTTGCACATTTCTGTCTCTCACTTTTGTATCTGGGTGACAATTTACGTTATGCACAAAGAAGCACAGTTTTAAATCAATAATAAAAATACTTTAACTTTTCTGGATTTCATTTATTTTCAGGTGTGTGTAAGGATAAAAAAATTACTGAAGCACCAGTCTAGAAAATGAAGCTCTCAAAAAAAATCCTTATATAATTGTTAACAGCAATTGTCTCCAAAATAAATCCCATTTAATATGAACTAGAGAATGTATAGGCCATTTCCAGTTTAAGCACAATGCCAAACATCACAGGAGATTTTATATTTCTCTCCAGGTGTTTCAGTTGTTAATTAACCAAATTCAATTAGTGAACTATAGAGGACTGCATCACAATAATGCTCAGCATGTAACATTTACCTTTATCTATGGATTATTAGCACTATGAAATTACTTTGGTGTAGCCTGAGAACTCATCCTCAAGCTCCCTGGGTGCTGGCTGAGGACATGATGTGACTGCCTGTGCCTGAGCAACAGCACGTGTCTGACACACCTCTGGCCAGCTGACCCTTGTTGTCTGACCTTCTGTGTGCTCCACTCTCCTAAAACAAGGCAAAGACTCTTAAACCGCCATCAGGATAGTTAAAGACATTTTCATTTGCATTTGCAAGAGGTGACAAATGCACTTAGAGTCAAATTCGGTAGAAGTTTGCCAGAGAACCTCCGTTTACAGTGAGCAACATGTGAGCGCTGGACTAGATGACTTCCAGAGATCCCTTTCACCCTATTTTCCCTGCGATTCCATGAATTATGTAATTTAGTGACTAAATTGATTCAAAGATTCTCAAACAGTGACTCTGATAGCCAAAAATAACCAAAATATCTGAGAGCAATCATTACCTTGCTGAGGTTACAATGCATCTTAGAATCATAGATTCAAGATTGGAAGAGACCTCTGAGATCATTGAGTCCAACATTTGACCAAACACCACCATGTCAACTGAACCACAGCACTGAGTGCCACGTCAAATCATTTCTTGAACACTTCCAGAGAGAGTGAATCCACCACTTCCCTGGGAAACCCTTGCCAGGGCTTGACAACCCTTTAAGTGTATAAATTCTTCCTGATGTCCAACCTGAATGTCCCCTGGTGCAATTTGAGACCATGTCCTGTTCTCCTATCACTAGTGCTGCATGGCATTGTTGTGAAGGAACTCTTATTTGAAAGGAAAGGGATTTCAGGCACCAATAAATAAGGTACCAACACAAAGGGGTCATATTGGAATACCTGCAGCCCAGACTAGCTAACCTGTTATGTCCCTGAACTGCATGAAGCTTTTAGTGCTGCTGAAGAATCTCTAAAAGCTTACCCGGAGCAAGAATGAATTGTTGAGGAAGGAGATGTGGGAATGGGGATATTACAGAACTCGCTGGTGAGGTAGTGATTGTAGCCCCAAGCTTTATAGGTTTAAATCTCCTGATTTGTTATTGGACTGTGTCTATTTTATTATAACATGATGCTTTTTCTTCATAGACTGGTGGCCTCAGACAATTCTGAGCAAAAGTCTGACTCTGTCTGTCTGACCTATGGAGGTTGATTCAAACCCAGAAATTTTCCAATCAGACAGACTGGGAAGCCCAAAACAGAAAAACTAGAAGTCAGATGACTCAGACAGTGGACTTGGTTCTCAACCTGTAACACTTCCTTATCTCATATTCATTGAAAATTATAAGTACACATGGTCTACAAAGTTAAGCTAAATTAAAATGATTTTATTATTGATTTAAAAGGTCAGAATCACATGCAGAACACTCACTGTGTGTGTCACAAATTGAATTCATTCTTTTCAAAGAAAAGCCTCCATTCAGGAAAAGAAAATCAATTTTTTGAATGTAGTAGGCAGACAGGTCAATTTGTTGTAGAGCTGTTGTTCAAGGAATTCTCAGAGCCTCATATTATCCAGATTTAAAACAAAATTGATTTAATTTAAATTTTTTAAATATGTAAATTAAGCTCTCATCTGATTTGTGATGTGACTCGGTCAAAGACTGGGGCTGCACCAAAGGAATCATTTCACAGTTGGTTTGTGGGGGTTTTATTTATCTTGGTTTAACCTTCATTATGGTGTATTAAAGACTCCATTTGAGAGCCTGGTTCTGTGTGGGCAGGCAAGGAAGGGGATGGACCTTGCATGAGGTCACATAGCACAGCAGAGGGGAGGCAAATGGGAAAGATCAGAAATGGATACACATGAAATGAATAGCCAGTGAGAGAGGAAAAAGGAATTTTGATTCATAGCTCAATTAATTAATAAAGGAAATAACTCAGAGGAACCACACCAGAAGTAGCTTACCAACTCACTTGTGAGTAGCTTATGTGGGATGAGTAGGAATTGCCTTCATTCCCAACAAATTTTTATATTTAAGTAGGCCTAAATACCTACTGTGATGGGCAGGTGACTGAACATAAGTAGTTTCTGGACCAAACCTGGAAGGAACTTGAACATCAGGGATAAAAGATGAAGCATTTGTAGAGAGTTACCTTGACAGTGCTAAATTGTTACAAGGTCATAGTCCTTGAGCCAAATCCAACTCCTAAAATCAAAGGGAATAAGGTATTTAAGAACTTTAATGTGGACATATTTGATTTTATTTTGTGATCCTTTCAAGCCACAATAATGCATAACCAAGCACAAAAAAACCCTAAACCACCAGTCTACAAAATATATGCCAGTAATTCTGAGGTTGATATTACCTGTCCAGTAATAAAATCCTTGGTAGTTTCACCCTAGCTTTTAGCACATTCAGGTTGGATCACTCTAATGCAAACAGCAAAATTCCAAACCTTTGTGGCACTTGTCACAGTTTACCGTGCCTTCATTTTGGGACTTGCTTTCACCCACGTTTACCTGAAGATTTTCATGGACTGCATATTCAAGTAGGATTATGTTTTCCTTGTCCTGAATCAGAAACCTAAAGCTCATGACTGGAGCAGCCTGACAGACTCTACATCACTGTCAAACTTCTTTCTCATATGATCTGAAGCTGGACAGCAGGTACAAGACTACTTTGTATTTAGATTAATACTCTGTTTTAAATGTTTAATATCGACTGAACAACAGTGATTTTCTGTGTTGCTCATATCTTATTGTTCTTAATTCCCTACATTAAAAATCCTCCTAAGAGGCCATTGGCTCAGGTTTAACCAAAACTTCATTTCCCAATTTGCATAATACCCCATCCCTGGAAACATCCAAGGCCAGGTTGGACTGGGCTCTGAGAAACCTGATCTAGTTGAAGGTGTCCCTGCTAATTACAAAGGAGTTGGACCAGATGAATTTTAATGTTCCCTTCCAACCGAAAGCATTCTATGATTATCCAAAATCATTTTCTGCAATGAAACACCAGATCAGTCACCATAGGGGTAGTAACAGTACATGCCTCTCAGTACATCACTAACTTCCTTTCCATGCCGCTTGGATGGGCAAGGGCTGTGTAGGACCTGGGTTATAGTTCCCATCCTCCACAGCTCATATTTCTTTGAAAGAAATAAAATTCAGTCCAGTCATTTTATAACACCTTTTGGGTTTCCTGGTGTTGGTGGCATGATAAGGTTTTGCTTTCTAAATGTAGAGTAGACTTCTCAAGTAAGTATTCAGAAACTGCCTCATGTTTTTATCTCATTCACATATAAGCCCGACTTTGAGCATGCAAATGGACTTTTTGAAGTTGGAGGGAATTTGCATGTGACACCCTACGTATGTTTTAGCAGTGTGCGGTACGGAACACTTAATGATTTTTGTCCTGACCATTTTAATGCCCACTCTAGCATCTGTCATGCATGAAATTCTCCTTACTGACACCCTTATGTGGATAATCTGGCATTTAACTCCTATCTTTACTGAGTCAGGTGCATTTTGCTTTCATCTTTATTCTAAGCCAATAAGGTGTTTGCTGATTGCCTTTATCAGTCTTCCTGTGCTAAATTTGAGTATATTCATTGAACAAACTGCACTATAAACAACCTGTTTGGTATGTAGATAAGAACTGGATCCTTGTAACCCCAAATTGTTATTGCTTCTGTCCCCAAAATTGTAATTTAAGATCAAAGCCTGAATTGGTATCATAAACGCAATTCAACAACATGAAAAACCTGAATGATTTTCAGATGAATAAAATCAGGCTAAATCAATGTAAATCTACAACAATTTTGCTCATATAATTTAGAGTATTTAATTTAATTATGTATTTTTCTTTGTTAGGTCTACAAATAGAAAGAGCTCAAGGTGTTAATCAGCTGAACAGGTAAGAGTCAAGTTTTTCCTAATATTTCAGAATTTCATAATAATTATTTGCTTTTTTCTAATATAATATAATAAATATAATTTTAATATCATAAGTATAATATAGTAAATGTAATATATAATATAATATCTTCTATATCTGATTTACAAAAAATTTACACGTTCCTTTCTGTGTGTTTTATTTTTTTTAGACAATTTTCATAGTTCATTTCAGTTATTTTTCATATATTTAATAGTCATTGGTTTACTTATTTTAGGTTAAAAAAAATTTTTAAACCCCCACAAAAAAAGGATTAGCAACTAAATATTTTCAAGTGGTAAGAAAAATAAACCCGAAAGAAAGTCCTACAGTTTGATCTGAAATTGAAATACTGAGAAGCATTAAAATATATGTGATGAATCAGCCCTATAAACATCCCCATTATATTGGCCAGGGTTTTTAATATAATTTCTGCTTTCTGTCCCTTTCATTTAAATATACACAGATGCATGTAAGTAAGTGATGCATGCAACTTTAGTATAGTCTACCTGTGCTCCTGCAAACTTATCAATAGAATGTGATAAATAACTGAAATGGAATTGTGGACTCCCAAACGTGGTTAAATTATACATGGTTTCTTTCTGTAATAAAGGTTTAATTGTGTTTACAAGGGCTGAAAAGCTAGAAGAAAAGTGACAGCTAATATAAATATTTACTTGACCATCATTTGGTAAATACATTTTTTTTTCTTCTTTCCTTAGATATTCAGCTCTTTACAACAGAATAAAAAGGAGTAGGTAAGTTACAATGATAAATTATTCTTTCCAGTTTCATGTTCTATTTATAACCTTTTCATTCATTAGAGTTTTAATTTGTCTTGGGTTTGCTAGTTTTCACGCTCCCATGTATTTTTTACGAAATAATTTATTACAATTCATATTTCTTGCTTTTCAAAATTATAATCCAATTACTTTCTCAGTAAACAAGAATTCCTCCTTTTTATGTGAAATGAACTACCAGCCAAAGCGTTTTCTGATTAGACAAGCTAATTTTGAAAGAACAGATAGAATCAAGCAGTGAACTGAATAAAAATAATAATGGAGCATACCTTGTTAGATAACAAATGGAACAGACTTTGGAGACAATTAATGCAGGAGATACTTAATGCTGAGGTATGTTAAACACATTTTGTCTTATTTATTTGCTGCTATAAATCATAGCTAATTTCCCTACATAACGTGCTCCAACCGCCCAGCTTACATCACATTTCTGTAAATACATGCTGCTGTTCTTTAAATGGAAACCCCAAAACCCGTTGTAAGAGAGTGTATATATATTTATATATGCATAGATAGATATAAAGACAGACAGATCGATAATTAATTGATCCAATAAGGGTAAGTGATCTAACAGCTTCCAGGATTAATTTTACTGGAAAATGTCTGGTAACTTCATCTGAAGGATAAACATTACTTCTTCTACTTTGGATTTCCAAATGACTGAATTACAGACTGAGGGGTCATTACTTGCTGGGTTTGTTTCTGTTTCAAGTCTTACACTAAAGTAGCACTTTTTATTGTGCTGTAGAAGAGTTGTTGTGTCAGGCCTTGTGCCTCAATGTCCTCCACTTAAATCAATCCCAACATCTCGAGTCTGAGCAGCAGCTCTTTTCAATCCAGTTGGAATTGCATATGGAGAAGATAGGATATAATATGAGAAAATATCTTTCCCCAGTAGCACAGCATCCAATGCAAATTTAAGAAAGAGCAATCAAAAAAACTTCATTTTAAATATGTGCTGACTTTTAAAGACATCAAAAGAAAGGTAGCAAAAACTACCACTACTATAAAGAGTCAACATTTAGTCTTAGAGAAGGAAAGGGAATCATGAGTCTTTGCCTCTTTCTGCAATCCCTGTAGGTACCCGCATGCTGTGATATTATGCAGAATAAACTTTCCTCCTGTGCTCTTATAACTCACATGAAACCAGTCATTCTACTTCTGTTTGTGCCACAAACTTCAGTTTTACCTAATGCTTTAATAATAAAAACTTTAGTGGTATTTCTGGAGAAACAAAACCAATCACCCTAAATGTGTGGGTGGCTCTTATTACAAAAGTATTAACCCATTCCATCTCTGTTTCCTGCTTCCTGCTTTTATTTCTCAGCACTAAACACATGGATGGCAAGATGGTAAATGATAACCTATTTCAAGCACTCCATACACTATGTTTTTTTTACTTACTTCCAGACACTTCTGCTTATTCACTTCCCAAGATTATGCTGCCAAATCCCTCTTATCCCTCCTATCTGTATCTGGAAATCATCCCTAGCTGCCTTCTCTCCCCTACTCAGACAAATTACACCTAATACTGATCCAGTAAAACAACTTCACAGTTTCAACATCTTATTTTACTTATGAATCCTTGCCTAATTCTGCATCATTTCCCATCTCCTCTAGTCTCAGTTTTCCAATAAGGACCTTTGATTTCCTCTTGAGAGCTCCTACCTTGCAAGAAAGTCCTTTCCCAAATCATTATCTTTCAGGCCTTGTGATTTCTCTTGGAGTACCCACTCCTATCCTGTGACTATCTTGCTTACTAATGGAGCTTATTTTTGTACAGATTAGAGCCCTTCTGCATTTCAGAAGTCCTTAAAACATCAGAGAACCGCTCTGCCAGGGAACACACAAATGCAGTTACAACTGAGTGACATGTGTTAACAAATATGACCAAATCTCGCCTACCTGTGTCTGTCCACTCTCATTATATATGTATTCAGTAAAGAACAGAAATTAAAGATTAAATAGTCATCTAGGCTAGTGGAAAGATCAGTTACAGTCAAGATACTCATTGCATAATTCTGCATGTTTTATTTTTAAGTCATATTTTCATTTCTCATGGGAGATGTTGCCAGGAAAAAGACTTTTGCCTTCTTGTGTCTGAATCAGACCCTCCAGGCAGCTCATACTCCAGTGAAATGTGACACAATTCAGTAATTGCTATAATATGGGCAATTAATTGCTATAATATGGGCACATAATATTTGGATATTATTTTCTTTTTGGCCTAGGGTGAGGTGTAGGCCAGGGTTTCGTTCTGCTGCAGAGCAAAACATTTAACACACAGGCAGGTCATCCTTTAAGGTTCGGCTGTCTTAAGACGTGTAATGAAGGGATAGAGACCAGCCTTGGGGCACGGATCGGATCTCTCCCATGGAAACACAAAGGCTGATTTGTTGCCATTTCAGCCTGAGGAGTCTGGAGAGACAAGGGTGGAAAGACACCTGAATGCAGGAGCAGTGCTGATGGGAAAGCAACAACCATCCCAAGGTGGAGAAGAAGTGCTGGAGGCAGGTTGTAACAGGAACAAGGGGTGGTTTCAAACACTTACTGTATCCAACATCCTCTAGCACCGCCCTGTGATGGAGCCTGGAGGCCAGGGAGGTCTCTGGGGAGTGATGGTGAATGATTTAGCCAGGAGACAATGAAGAGTTCAAGGCCTGCCTGTATTTCATTAGAAAGTTGAGTAAAATCAGCTCATTTCCTGGGAAATAGTTCTGTATTCCTGAACCAGAATTTTAGGTATGACCAATATTCTGTTGACAATTTTGACCATCCCTATTTTCAGATCTTGTGCTGTTTCTCTCTGTCTATCCACTCTGGTCCTTGACTTGCAGGAATTGTCATTTTTACTTATATTTGCACATTGCCTGCAACACTGACTGGAGGCCATTTATCACAGGCATAGAAATAGGCCTAGAAATCGGCATAGAAATCAAGAGGTTTGGGATGGTTTTGTTTCCTATCAAATTGGCGAACCCCCTAACTAATACAGCCAGAAATCAATACTGCCACATGACCAATCAGTCCTGAACAAATCAACCATAATGCAACATTTCAGGTGTTTCAATATATTTTTTTATATTGCTGGTGTAGAAAAATATACCACAGTAAAACCTTAGGCTTACCTTTAAGTATAAACTATCCAAATGTGGATAGTTTATACCCAAGCATGGTATTATAACAGGTGCTGATACTGTTCTCTCTTTAGTGGCAAAGCTGATTTAAATTTAAGTTTTGTTCACACTTTTTAATTTATTTCTCCTTTTAATTTCCTCTTTTCATATAGGGGAAATTATGATCTTATGAAGCTGACATTAAATGATCAAACAATATTGAACAACCTAATGAAAATCTTAAGCAAAAGTCATTGTGAATTAGGTGTTTGCTAAACTGACAACACAAGCCTTTGTAAACCTGATATTGTTCTTATGTAAACTCATGAATGGAGACTTTCTCAAATAAATTACTTAATAACATCAGAGTCATTGGCTGAGTAAATATATCCCAGGGGCGCATACTAAGATTCCTGAATTTAAATGTTCAATAGAACTTCATATTTGTCACCTTTACTAACGAGTTTTTCCTTATGAAATCATTATTAGCATGAAAAAGTTAAATTTTGTATCTAATTTCTTGAATTAATGCTGTTTGAAGACCCTAAGGGTTTGAAAGTTCTTTCACTGGAATTCATCATTTACATAATTTTCATAGCCCCAACACTTTGCTCTCCACTATGAATACACATTGTGGGGTTTTTATGCATTAAAACAGCAACTTCTATTTTTCTCTACACAAAACAATTAAGAGAAGAATAACAGGTAATAAACATTTTTAATCTTTAATATTACATTAACATTGAAGTGCCATATTTCATGCTTTCACAGCAACATTGCATGCAGAATGATGCATTTTTGGTCCCTCACTATGATGATATTTGATTAGAAAAGGAAAAACAATTGAGTTATTTGAGATCAGTGGAGCTTTCCATCATTTCCTGCTTGAGATACTTGCAAGTGCAGAGCAGCATGGCCAGATTTTTAAGCAGACTAGCCCATATTTTCTCAACTCTACATTATCATAGCACAGCCATGAACTATGAATGTTTACTAGATTTTTTGTTGTTGTTGTTGCTAATATAGCTTATTATACAGGAAATTTATTCTCTTTTAAGCCAAAACCAATGCAGCACAGTTTCTGAACAAAGTATCTCTTGATGTTAACCTTTCTTCTGCCTACTGTTATTAATAATAATTTTTATTACTGCAGGTCTTTGTGCATTCAGGGGCATGGATATATTGTAGACATAAGTTATATGCATAGGATGGACCCAAACCTGAAAACCAAATTAGAAGCAAAGATAGACCTAATATCTGCATCCTTTAGGCTTAGCATAACAACTGCAATGGAAACATCACAGTCCAGAGAGTATTTTGAAGAGAAACACTGAACTTAGCTCTGTTTCAGGGCTAAACTTGTTTGACAACAGCCTACAGACATTTTTTACATGAGAGATACATCCCTGTTCCCCAATTTAACAATGTGCAGAAGATTTTTTATTATTTTTGTTGTGGTTATTAATATTAATATTCCTGTCTGTGTACAGTGAAAAGAGTTTTGTAACGTACATGATGCAATCTGGTTTGTGGCCAGCTTTTGGTTAGGATTCAATGTGACATGATGATTCCACTTTTAGGTATACACCTCTCACCCCACTCTAGGTATCAATAAAGCTGTTGCACCTACACAAGATCAACTGACTTTACTGACTGTTTCTCCCCTGGCTGGGATGGGATCACATCTAATGGAATTAATTCTATATTTTTAACATTTAAAGTCTAAATCTGAAGCTAAATGTGGTCTTTTCAGTTTGATTCATTTGCCCATATATTCACATCTAGTGCTATTTAAGAAGCCTAGCGTCATGTACTCATATAATAAAAGTAATGCCACCTTCTTACACCAGCCTCTGGAATCAGTCTCTTCTATCCCAGTTAAAAATGAAGAAGTAGCTTCATAAAATTTAAACTGAACATAATTTAACTTTCATTGCTAAATGCAATGCAATGAGGTGAATACTGGCTTTTTTTTAAAGCCAGTCTATTGTGCCTCAGATTTCCACCAATCTTCTTTGAAGTTTCTGTAAAAACACACTTCTGCTTTTTCTAAGGAAGGACAATCACACATTTGTGTGTTTTCTCCAGTCACAAGACATTTAGAAATAGCTTTATCTAGATTCCTATTGTTTTCCAATAGCAGTTTTAAGTATCATGCTACATGTTAATCTTGCTGCTCTTCCCACCTAGGGACAACACCAAAGATCCTCAGGATGGAAAAAAAAAAGAACAGTCTTGAAAATACTGTTAACGATTAAATCCAGATGTTACAATTTTTGCTGATCAGTGTTTCATGTAGAAAAGGCTTAAATCAAATACTCACACAGAATGAACCCGTGAAACCCTGCAATTCTGTCTTCTGATCACCAGCAACTTCCTTTCAAACCTTGTCCAACATCTCTCTGGACAAATCATTCTGCTTGACATAGTGGAGGAAGTCCAGTGTGTGTGATCAACTGTGTACAGTTTTAAATTTCCTACAAATCATGTTAGTGATTTGAAAATATGTGGTACTGCAGGAATGAGCCATATTAAAGTTATTCATTCTGGACTCCAAATGAACAACCTCTGAACAGCTTGTTGGAAGCCCTGGCACTTAGTTACAGTCAAATTTGATGATGGCTTGTAATGTGCATGTCAAAACAAGGGCAGCCATTTGAGGCTGCTCACTCCCAACCTTCCCTCTCCATGAGCCAAATCGCTGCCCAGATGCTCGTGGAGGCTCATTACCATAATGCCAACATGTTTTCCAGGTTCAAATGTGGGCTTTGCTATTCATCCAAACATACACTAAAGCCACCAGAAAACTCTATCAAGGAGTGCTATGCTGCTCATGAATGCCAAAATTCAACTGGCTCCGAATTTTGAAGGATTTTTAGTAATTTCCTGTGTTCTAACTCTCTATGTTGCAAATTCTGTTTTGCAACATATAAGACATTAAATGAAACCAGATGTTTGCGTTTGTTTGGCCATTTCCAGTAGCTAAACCTCCAAGCCAGCACTTACCAAAGATTCCCACTAATTTTTGTGGACTCTGGATACAGCTATTGGAAAACTTGCACTTGACACCCTACTGAGATTCCAGCCGATGTTCTCACCCTGTGATGATGATGTGCTCTTCACACAAAATTCTTTGTCTCTGATTTCCAGTATCTCCTAGTAACCCAGGCACACTCCTTCTTGACTCATTCCAACAAAAACAGGCACAAGTTGAAAAAAAAAGCACTGGTGAAGCTGGAATGAAAACATGCAACTCAAATACCCATCCCATAGCAAGGTTTGATATTAAAAATAAAAAATATTTGGACTGATTTTAGGATTTTATGAAAATACATTGCTGATCTGTAAACTAAAGATATGAAAAATATGACTAATCTCTTACCGAGGAAACAGTAACTATATATTCCTACCTGTTTATCTGTTCTAGCTTGAATAACTCAGGGACATGTTCCATTTCCCCTTAAGTAGGGCACTAAACTTAGGTGTGCTGACCTAAGCTTTTGCTATCTATCTATTAGAAGAATTTGAAGGCATACCAAACTTTTGTTTCATTAAATGATGCCACTATTTTCAGGGGGATTTAAAGTGTTTATTAGATAGATTGAAAAAAACTCAATTATTAAAATTTCTATCAGTGTTGAATTTTTCCTTTTTGCACGCCAGTGTCCTTCAATTTTGCTTCTAAGAAGCACACAGTTCTCAAGAAATTTTACTCATTGGTGTAGAATTGTATCCTAAGTTGGAAGAGACCATTCATGAATAAAAAATTACTATTTTTTCTACGTTGTCTTCCTGTAATTTTGACCTTCCTTTCCTTAGTTTTTGACTTTACTTTCCTTAGTTTTTTTACTATCCTTTCCTTATTTTGTGTACACATGTAGCTTGCCCAGGTCATTTATTGTCACCATTGTTGTTTCTCTTGTGTGATATATATTTTGTCTTTCATTTATTCAGAAAAGAGAAGGTGGACTGTCAGGAAAGAGCTCTGTTATTCTTATTCTGCTTTATTTTTGTAACATGCAGTTCATATTTTTGCAGAGCTTTTCATTGATTTGAATTGCTGTAACAGGTGCTTAGTGCAAAGACTGAGCTTGTACAGTAATTAAAGTGAGAGAATCTCAAGCTATTTAACTTAATAAGGGGAAGTTAACTGACTTGATCGGAGACTAATACATTCAAAGGGAAGAATTCCTGATATTCATTGACTCTTTAATTTAGCAGAAAAATATATAACAAGATTCAGGCAATGGAAGATGAAGCTTGACAAATTCAGAGGTAGAAATAAGATACTCAGAGTGTAATTAACCGTCACATCTTCTCTACAGATGTGTTAGACTCTTTGCTGCCTGCAGTTTTGAAGTCTTAAAAGTATTCTGACAAAATCTCAATATTCGAATAGAATTCACTGCCTTGTTGAGATGATGACAGACTGAAATTCCTGATGTATATTGTGTAGAAATGCAAGCAAGTAGCATGGCAAGTCTCAATGGATTTCTCCCATTTTTAAAGCAGAATGTTGTCAGTTTACTCCATTGTCTCCATCCCATCTACAATATAGCAGGGATGAAAAACTTTATAGCGTGAAAATTATATAGGGTTAATAATAATAGAAGTAATAATAGCAATCATAATAATGATAATAATTGTAATAATAATAACAACAGCAGTAATAATAATAATAACAATACTTTTATTATTAATATATTACATAAAATTATATCAATATATTCTATAATATATACTTATAGAATATATTATATATAATATATGTTATACGCATTAAATATAATCTTATATATAATAATAATACTAACAATAATATTTATTATTATTGTTATTGTTGTTGTTTTGTTGTTGTTGTCGTTGTTGTTGTACTGTTGTTTATTATTATTATTATTATTATTATTATTATTTTCCTAGCATGTACAGGCAACTATGATATTGTGAAGTATGGAGAGGCACAGGTGTCTTCTAGACAGCATGGTTTTGAAAAAGCACGCTCCATTCTCCAAGACATAAAAATGTGAATATGATTCCTGGATGGAAAAATCCGTAGTAATATCAGCCTTTACTCATGGCAAAACCCATGGGGTGTTCATACCACACACGTTAGGAGTGGGATTCAGGTCCACAGATTAGACATTTAATTTGAACCAATTGTCAGGTTATGCCAAAATATCCTTCTACGAGTCAACAGAGGAGAGTTTCCAGAGACAGGTCCTGCCTATCTAAGTTTAGGTTTTGTATCAAGGTCCTGGGCCAAAACCACCTTCTGAAACAACCTGTTTCTCTTCTTTATCTGTGTGATGGTTTTAAGAGATTAAACCTTTGGCTTTGGTAACTATTTAGGATTTCAGGAAAACACGTAAAGCAGACCTCGGATGACCTTCAAAAATTGCAACTTCCCATTTGTGTTTTGCTCCCGAAATAATTGTGTGTGCTGTCTAGATGCAACACCTGACAGACCTCTTTTTGTCTTTGAAACCAGATTCCCCTTGGGTAAGTTCATTCTTTTTAAAATTTTTAGAGGGATTTGTCAGGCTAATTGTAGGCTTCTTGGGACAATTATCCTCAATTTGCTTTACATTAAAAAAAGAAATTGCTTGCAGGGCATGATTCACCTCCTATAATGTATTGCTACTTATGAACGGCATTCTAATGATGTCTATTTTTCCCCATAACCACAAAGTCAGGTTAAGGAAATTATTTAGGGTTTAGATATTGACACTGTAGACATCTGAAGTTAGATCACATAACCTTCAAAAGGTTGCCATGCCAATATTCTTCATCTGGTGAAATTAATAACTGTTGAACAGAACCAGATGTAACTCAATACATCTCAGAGTAACAATAAACGAGTTTTTTATTGTATTGAATGCATCATTCATTGACTATTTTAATGCAGGAGAGAAATCTTGTGTTCCACAATGGCAAAAAATTGGAAATAAATTTTGAACACACTGTAGAGGAGGTCTCTCCTGAATAAACCTTTAATATGAAAGTAACACATCATATGTGAAGTACCATCAGTATTTCTGGGACTCAGAACAGGTTGATTATGCTTTGGAGTGTACACATGACATTTGGGTATATTTAAGTGATTGAATGTTAGGAAACTGCATCCCATTCCTCTTTCTGAAAATGTGCTCCAAGAGTTCATATCCTGGAAAAAACCTGGATCAGAGATATAAGAACAAAGAGATGAGGAGAAAGGGAAAAGGCATTATCCATAAGGTCATACGGCTTCTTTTCATTTTGAGAGAATAGGTCTTTAAAGTCAGCAAAGGATTTGGAAGAGAATATCAAAGCTTTGAAGGCAGAGATGTCTTTTTCAATAGGCATCTGGAATTGAGGAAAATGGAGATATTGAAGAGTGTCAGGTTTAGAGGCATTGGGACTGTCCCGATAAAACCAAGAGAAGGAAGAGTATGGTAGAGGATGAAAAGGAAATATAAACAAGTCCTAGGACAAGGTTTGTCCTTTAACTTGAAAGACTTTAGAATGAAAATGAGGTCATCCCTCAGTAATCTCAGATCTCAGAGGTAAGGGAAGAAGGTTGGAGAAAAGGAAGACTTCTCCTTTGTCATAGAGGGTTGGCTTAGAAGTCAACCAGACAGACTTAACACCTGTAAATCCATGGGCTCTGATGGAATGCACCTAGGGGTGCTGAGGAAGCTGGAAGATGTTGTTGCTAGGCCCCTCTCCATCATCTTAGAAAAGTCATGAAGAAGAGGAGAGGTGTCCAATGACTGGAGGAAGGTCAATGTTACTCCCATCTTCAAAAAGGACAAGGACAACACAGGAAGCTACCAGCCAGTCAGCCTCACACTCATCCCTGAAAAGGTAATGGAAAAGGTCATTCTGGAGGTCACGACCAAGCATGCAAAAGAAAAGGTCACCAGGGGTAGTCAGCTTGGATTCACCAACGGGAAATCATGCTTGGCCAATCTGACAACCTTCTAGGATAGCATGGCAGGAGGGATAGATAGAGAGCAGTGGATGTTATCTACCTCAGCTTCAGCAGGCTTTTGACACTGTCTGCCATAACATCTTTGTGGGTAAGCTGACGAAATGTGAGTTGGATGAATGGACAGTGAGGTGGACCAAGATCCGGCTGAATGGAAGAGCTCAGAGGGCCATGACCAGCAGAGGAGAATTCAGTTGGGTGCCTGTAGTCAGTGGCATTCCCCAAGGATCAATACTGTGTCCAGTCTTATTGAACTTGTTTACCAATGACCTGGATGAAGGGATAGAATATACCCTCAGCAAGCTTGCTGACCATACAAAACTGGGGGGAGTGGCAGGTACACCTGAAGGCTGTGCTGACATTCTGTGGAACCTTGATAACCTGGAAATTGAGTGGGAAGAAACCAAATGAGATTCAACAAAGGCAGGTGTAGGGTCCTGCACCTGGCGAGAAATTACACAAAGTACCAGTCTAGGTTGGGGGCTGAACTACTGGAGAGCAACTCTGCAGAGAAGGATTTGGGTCTTGGTGGGTGACAAGTTGACCATGAGCCAGCAGTGCCCTCATAGCCAGAAGAGCCAGTGGGTGGCATCGGGAAGAGTGCGGACAGCAGGACGAGCAAGGTGAATCTGCCCCTCTGCTCAGCCCTGGTGAGGCCATGTCTGGACTGCTGTGTCCAGTTCTGGGCTCCTCAGTACAAGAAAGACAAGGAGAGCCCAGCAGAGGCCACACATATGATGAGGGGTCTGAAGCACCTCTCTCATGAGGAGAGACTGCGGGAGCTGGGCCTGTTCAGTCTGGAGAAGACTGAGAGGGGATCTCATTAATGCATATAAATATCTCAGAGGTGGTGCCAAGAGGATGGTGCCAGACTCTTCTCAGTGGTGCCCAGCAACAGGATGAGGAACAATATCCACAAAATAAACCACAAGTGGTTCCACCTCTGCATGAGGGTAGCAGAGCACTGGAACAGCTGCCCAAGGATGTCATGGAGTCTTCCTCTCTGGAGACATTCAAAACCCACCTGAATAAATTCCTGTGTCACCTGCTCCAGGTGACCCTGTCCAGACAGGGAGTTGGAATGGATGATTTCCAGAGGTCCCTTCCAATGATTCTGTGATAATCTCAAATGTCTCCAGCTTCTCCTTCAAGGAAAAATTGAACTTTATACCTGTTCTTTGTTTAAACTACTCTTTTTTTCCAGACTGACACCAAATGCTTCCCTCTATGTTCTACTTTGTCCCAAAAGCCAGCTTAAAGAGGTCCAGGTGAGAATGGTGTCATATCTATGATAACTATTGGCGTCCATATCTCAGCAGCAGCTGTAAAGAGCTCCTTTCCATTGAGAACATGTTAATCAAGTAGATATAATTGCATCAAAGTATGACTGGCTCATCTTATTACAACTTTAAGGTCTTTCGCTCCTTCTGCCTTGGAAGCAAGTGAATTTAGTTCAACTCTGTGCTTCTGAATGGTTTATCAGGAGTAAGTGGATTTGAATTTTAGTCTTGATCCAGTTTCAGAGCAGAAACTTCCTAAGGGTTGACTCTATTAAGTAAACACAGCATGAAATCCATCTGTGACTTCTCTGTAGGTTTGTCTGTTTGCTGAAAATATCTTTTGAAGTTCTCAGATTCATACCCTATCACACTAAAAAGCAACACCAGGTAGCATCTCCTGGCAATGTTCGTGTACTTCCTAACAAGGATTCCTCAAAACTCTCAAATTGCTACGTACAATTCTCAACTGGTGGAACTCTCATAAAGTAACTATATGCATTTTATTTCCACCAACCTGCAATAAAATTTCACACTGCTCAGGTAAGATTACATTTTTAACCAATAAGATTGCACTTCACCCAAAGCAGAATCAGAACAGAAGGCCATTTCCTATTGTGAATTTTGTCACAACAATTTGTCATTGGCCCATTTCTAGGTTTTGTTTTCTTAGAATGCATCAGAGCCACCAGTCTGGGATATTTGAAAATGTAATTGAGCTTGATAGCAAGTGATACAGTTAATTCTGTTGGTAAATGTTGTGCAGTGCTAATTGCTAGTTCTAAATTTAACAATTAGTTTAGAAAATCTGAAGTGCAATTTATAATGGGAAATAAGCTGCAGGCTTCAGCTTGCACCGGCTTTTTTATTATTATTACTTATACCAGTTTAAGAGGATGCAGCTGAAAAAATTTAAACAAGAATCAAGATGCATGACCAATTTAACTTCAACCAAATTTGACTATACATCTAGTAAATTTGCTATGGCTGCAAAACATGTTCTAACAAATTAAACTTGTATCAAGTCTTCTGCTTTCTACAGTTTGTAATTATGCATTAACTGATATTGTCATCCTAAACTTCATTAACTTCTTTAAAATTGTTATTGGTGTTGTCTATCAAAGAAGTTGTTTTGTACAGGTCTGTGTGTTCTCCCTCCTTTTAAAGAGGAATGTTGCCATATTTCAGCATATGGGGTTTTGAAACCTGGAAAGACTTGTGCAGATTCCACTTTGGACATTCTGCAAAACAAATGTCTTTGAGATAATAAAACATTAGCAGGAACGAAATAAACCTGAGATGATAAAATTAAATCCTACTTTCCTCTCAATAAACTATTTTGCAACACAGGGTAATTGAAGTTGGAAGAGATCTGGAGGTCATTTGGTTCACCTGGAACTGTTCAAGACCAGGTTGGACAGGGCTCTGGACAACCTGGTCTAGTAGGAGACATCCCTGCCCATGGCAGAGGGATCGGAACAAGATGATCGTCAAGGTCCCTTCCGACACAAACCATTCTATTACTCTATTGTTCTGTGAAATCCACTGCTCAAAATGGAGTTGATAATTGCAGGTGGTCTAAGAATATGCCCAGAAATGTTTTGATTCTCCCTAAGGATGGAGACTCCACAGCATCTCTGGGAAACCCGTTGGGGTGTTTTGTGACACTCACAGTACAAGAGTTTAAATGGAATCTCTTGTATGTCAATGTGGGCCTGTGGCTTCTTGTTTTGTCTTCTGAGCCTTCTTCTCTCCAGGCTGAACAACCCCAGCTCTCTCAGCCTCTCCCTGTTTCACAGGTGCTCCAATCCCTTAAGAATCTTAATGGCCCTGTGCTGGACTTTCTCCAGTATGTCCATGTCTGCCATGTGCCGGGGAGCACAGAGGTGTGCACAGCACTCCCGAGCTGTCACCAGTGCTGAGCAGAGGGAGCAGATCACCTCCCTGGACATGCTGGACACACTGTCCACTGCAGCTGAGGAGGCCAGTGGCCTGGTTTGCCACGAGGGTGCACCGTTAGTCCACGGTCAGCTTGCAGTGCCATAGGACCCACAGGTCCTTCTTTTTCAAGATTCTTGCCAGCTGTTAGGACCCCAGCATGTGTTGGTATGTGAAATTGTTCCTCCCTGGGTGCAGGCTTTGTTTCCTTTTTCTGCCTTCATGAGGTCCATGTTGTCCCATTTCTTCAGGCTGTTCAGGATTTTCTGAATGGCAGAACAACCAACTGGTGCATCCACCACTCCTCCCAGTTCTGTAACACCTGTAAATTTGTTAAGGGTGCATTTTGTACCACTAACTGGGTCATTAATTAAGCTGCTGCACGTCACTGGCCCCAATATTAAACCCTGGGATGCTCCACTTGTCTTTTCGATTTATTCTACTTTTTTTCTGATTTCTGTCTCCTTCAAGTATACAAATCTGCTCTTAGTCACCCTTTTCTGTTCAGGTCTTTAGATACAGTAGTGCAGAGATACTTTGGAGTTGTCATTGGCAATAAACACAACTGGCTTTACCAAGTTACATAACCCTAAAAAGATTCACTTTTGAGAAAGGCAAGATCCTTGGCTGGGATAAACTGCCATGTTTCATTAGCTGAAACAGACAGGCTTGCATTTGCTGAATATGTGGCTCCAAAGGCTCCTTTTGAAGTCGGTGAAATCCTTACTGCCATCCCTGTGAAACATTGTGAAACATTGCACTCATGCTGTAATTTTTTATGTAGAACCAAGACAAGAATTTTACCAAGAGGGTATTATAGTTTTTTAAATGATACAGTTTAAACTACTGCTCTAGCAAGAGGGAAAATAATGACATAAGAATGATAACAGAGTAAATAATTTTCAGCCCACAGAAAGAGCATTTTTGCTCTCCCACACAAGTCCAAAGATAATAAAAAAAACTCGAGACTGGTAATGATAACTTGATTTTCTCCTGCACTGCCCCAGCCAAAATAGTGTAATTTTCCTGTCGTATAAAAATATGTGAATGACAACAAGGCAATACTGCAGTTCTGCACCCTGTTACTACCAACGTTAGGTAAGGATTGCCGGTTCACTACTCTAGGAGACAGTTACCTGCCTTCTCTTTCGCTTAGCCTTTCTTCACATGGAATAACTCAGACACCTCGTGACTTCTACCAGTCCTCCATCACCTCCCTCCTGTGATGCAAAGCATCACAAAACCTCGAGTGACGTTAATGACTCTTGCCCTGGGTTCTCAGGGGGTGGCTGTGATGAAGTGAAATGAGCATCACACCACCACAATGGACATGGCAGAAGGGGGCAAAGGGGGTGGGTATCTCATCTTGTCTTTAGTTGTAGGATGTGCTTAATGAATTGAATGCTTTTTAAACCAACGCACAGTGCTTTGTCCAAGCCTGTGTACTTATTTTTTCTTTCAGCAGCAGGTTCACAGTCTGACATTCATCTTTCTGAATGAGGATAAAATGGGTTAAATGGGGTAAAATTATTACGCTTGCATCCATGTCACCACCTGTTTCATAGCAGTCTTGGGCAGGATTGCCATGGCATTCACATCACCAAACTGGAAGCAACACACATCTTTTGTGTTTTTGCTGTGACACCTTGCCAGACCTTTTTACTGAAAGCCAGGTGAATTAAATGAGCCTAAAAGCAATAAACTATATACCCTATCATCTTTGAAGTGAACAAGATTATCTTTCCAGCCACTTTCAGAGATTAAAGTTAGCTCCAACTGTGTGACTTTTAGTGTTCTCTTCCTCCAGTGCCAAAGGCACAACAAATTGTTACTACAGTCCATAAAATCTTTGTAAATACATCTCAGTTGATACAAATCAACTTAGTTAGGATTTTATATAAAAAGATGAGCCTTTAAATGATGAGCAATATTTCAGTCTTTTATTAGTTGAACTAGAGAATGTTTTCATCTAGCATTTGTGAAGACACAGTTAAGACATAACTTCCAGGGTTCTCATCAAAGGGATTTAGAAGTTTTAACATCAAAAAAGCAAGAAGGGCAGATGGTGCCCAGAGTTCTTCAGGTAAATATAAAAATTACAAAGAGGTATCTTGAGTGTTAGCAATGTTTTACAATTAGGCATTGGAAACATCATTATTTTATCTACATTAAACGTACAGCAAGAATTTTAATAGTTGGCATTTAGATGAAAGAAAAACAATTGTTGATGATATTAGATACAAACCAGGTAGGAGGCAAGGCATTTAGGGGGATACAACAGACAGCTTCTGGGTAGTACTTTCATAAATGAAAATACAAAAGATATTTTTCACATTTTATCCTTCAAAACTAATGCAATATTAAAAAGATATCTCCAATAAAACCAGGAAGAATTCACAACTAATAATGCAGAGTTTGTCCAAGGCCTGGTATGAATCCTGTCACTGCTACTTGCAAAGCTCTTATGCCTCCATGTATTCTTATTGCTCTTTAAAGCAATCTGGACTTGAAAGCAATCCAAAGCTACATTGTTATGTTGTAAATTGATGTACATCAGTGTTAAACCAGTCATTAGTGTGAAGGGAACCAGAAGAAGACAGGGAGGACATAAATTATTCAACACACAGGGCTTCAGCATTCAGTATAACATTTTTCCATATGCTTCCCTTTTTAATATAAAAAATAAATGTGCACACATATACACACACTCACACTTACAAACACTTTCTATGAACCTTTCAATTCTGAGCCTCTTTGAGAGTCACATCACACAGATTTAAACCAAATGCTTAGTCCAATTCTCTGCACAATGGCATTATTGTATCTTTTGTATTTGGTGAGTAGTGGGATAAATATGTTAAGTCTGGCATTGACTAACAGGTACCCACGGTGAGGTTTTCAAACCTCTCATGTTTTGACCTGCTGATTTTATTAAGAACAAGATTTGCTTAAAATTAAATGCTTTTCACAGCTTTAGCCATCCTATGTTGTACTGAGATCAATAGACCCCGTTTGTGTTCATATCTTTCATGGTTCTAATTAATTATCCTAGCTGTTGAACAAATACTCAGCAACTTTACAGAGAAATTATTTCTGCAGCTGGTAACTAGTCTTAAGAGAAAGAAATCTTAAAAGGGATGTCTTATAATGCAAGAATGTACCACAGGAGGAAAAAAAAAAAAAAAAGGCTCTTCTGTATTAAAGAAATAGAAATCATCATTTTTTAAAATCCAATTTTCTTTTACAATTTTCTCTGTATTTAATGTATAAGCTGCCCTGAGTGATAACTTAATTTGAACCAGGCAATGTAATTTTCAAATTTATAATCAATAATAACAAAATATTATCATGTATTTCTGGTGCCACAATAGAACATTTATGAAGCTCTATCTGTCCACTCCCATTTGCATGAAATATTTGTGGTCCTACTATGAGTCACAAACCCCAGAACCTAAATTTGAAACACATGCTTCCTAATAGCCTCTCTTTAATAATGTATCTGTGCTCCTAATCAATGTGAGTGAAATGTTTTCATAATTTAATAATAAAGTGGGTACATTCAGAATTTTGAACAGGTGAGGATAAATCATGTTTGCCTGTGAATAACAGCTTTTATCATTTACTCAGTGGGATCATAATGTATTCTTTCAATCTGCACCAAAGGCAGTAGCAGGAAGCTATTTTATAGATTTCTTGGTAATCTGAGCTGATGTTATACCTGTTACAGGACACTTCCAATAAAATAGAAACACAGCAGGATGAAAAAAGATACAAATGGTGTATTTATACCAGTCAATAAAAGCATGACTCTGTAGTAATAGAAAATTTGTTCATGAATTGTGAAGTACCAGTGGCTCAGTTGGTGAGGTATTAAAGTAATTCGTGTCCTGCCTTTGTAACTTTTTCTTACAATTGTACCTTTAATTTGCTGTCTCATTTTCATTGTCAATGAGAAAAAGTAACCAAGTACATTCATGGGCCATAGAATCAAAGCAGTTTACTGGAATGAGTTTTTATTTTGTAGATCATTCCCTGTAACAAGAAGGAAGTCTAGCACATATGTGCATATGAACTCATTTCTAATGACTCAAGCTCATGTTTGAGAAGTTGTATTTTAATGATGTAAAACCTGCTTTGTTTGAGATGGCAGGTCTACTTAGAAACACCACAGAATTACTTCCAAAAATGCTGAGCAGTGTAAACTGCTCTCTGCAGGCTAACGCACTTCAGCAAACGCTTTTCTCCTCTTTGAGGAAACTCTGCAGATTTTGGGGGTACTGCCATTAGGCACAAAGGTTGCCGGGGGGGCAGGACAGAGTCAGTAATTTGAAAAAGAGTGTTGCAGATATGGAAGTGATTGGGTGTGTCAGACTCTGACCCCAGTCAAGCTACTCAAATTCAGAGTCATTCCAGAATGAGTAGAAATTATTCTGCTTTACAGTTACTCCCCGTAAGCTGTGATTCTCATCAGAGTGGGTCTTGATTTACTTGTAAACCAGGAAATGAAAATTAGAAACATTGAAGAGAAATAGGAGTAGTGTTATTTCTGTGTCTGGCTGGAGGTGACTTTTATAGCTCAGTTATTCTCTCAGTTTTGGTAGATGACGCTGGTTTGGCACATTTAGGTGTCCAGTCTCCATTTTTTTAACTGTAATTTTTGCAAGGTATTTAATATGTAAAGGTATTTAATATGTATTGCTCTATTGCTTTTATTTTACCACATGTACACTTGCTATTTTTTTCCTGGATAGGAAATTCTGATTTTTTTAAGCATGTGCTTTTAAAGCCCATGGTTCTAACCACATTCAGTGTGTAAAGGAATGTTCTTTCTACCTTTCATGGGAAAAAAGAAATCATGAGTGGTATAAATTTTGCATCTCATTTCCACTTTAGTTTATAAATCTTGTGCAAAGGAAATAGTCTCCATTATCTCTTAGAGATGAAACAGCTTCTAATATGGATAGTCTGCATTCCCTCTGTCATGTTCCTAGGGGATAGGTTAATAAATAATGAACTAAATGTCATATTTTGAAGTCTCTTAGTTCATGGTGATGCAGCTTTCTTACATGTTTATTAAATTTCAATCTTCATTAGACAAGGTTAGTGGAGAAATTAGGTCCCTCTTGTATTGACTTAGTAATGCAGAGCTATAAAATAAATAAAAAGCAGATATATTTTTGCACTTTTTAATCATCTGTGGGTCTTCCCTTCATTCTGACTGTGCCAGATACACTTTCTATGACTGAATCAGAAGAAATATTTGTCAAATTTTGACACTGTGCATTGTAAAGGTTAAAAGGGGAAAAGGCTTGAAATTGCATGCTGAATTTGAACAAAGACACCATCTTGAGCAATTGCCAAACAAATCTGACAAAACTCTTTGTAAAAGCTTTTATTTAGCACAAAACACCGAAGACTTTGAGATCTGTGTGGATCCCAGAAATGGGGAAGTGACCACTGGCCTTCACATCTTCTCTCCTTGCTAAGGCTTTACACTTATCTTATGTTCACATCTATTGACCTCAGAGGGTCTCTAGCCCAGCCTCCCACTCAAAGCAGGATTAACCACAAGATCCGACCACGTTGCTCAGACATTTGTCCAGCCAGGTCTTGAGGATGAATACAAAAGCAAAGACTGATTAATGGAAATTATGATCTGAAAATTAATAGTTGCAGCTGAAAAAAGTTGAGAAAGAAATCCCCAACTGAGAGGCCATTTGGTTATAATTACAAACACACAACTCTAACAGCAGCAACATGTACAATCACACAGGAGAAACCTGTTAAGCCAGGTAAGTACAATATATGTAGAAACTAGCTATAGTTAACTCTACAATTAAGAAATAGATTTTGGAAAACCATGAATTTTAAATTACATCATAGTTGAGAAACTATTTGGTAGAAAATAGCAATGATTTCTGAGGGGAAAGGAAAATAAAATATACTATGCAAATATAGTAAGTACTATCAGTGGCAAGTTAACTGTAGTTAAGAGGAATTTGGAATTCACTAAACTATTTCCTCTGGTAATATATGGAAAATTATTACTCCGATTGAAAAAAGGTGTAATTAATACAGAAACTGTAAGGAAGGTCATCTAAAAAGAGGCAAAGTGGGTAAAACCATGAAAGAACTATAGGATTGGAAAGAGGTTATAGAGGGATGACAGGATTACTGGAGAGGCTGGATGCAAGTGTGAACAAGGATGTGAGGAGATTTCTGATATTTTTGCCACTCTCCGTACTGTTAAGGCCTCTCTAGGAAAACAGAATGCAGCTCTGATCGCTCCTGTGCGAGGAACGTGCCTTCAGACGTGGGCAGGCACCAGCAGGCTGTCAGGATGTGCACAGGAGCAGAGCATTTCCTTGCAGAAGGACACAAAAAGAGTTTGTCTTGTTTAGTCTTGCAAAACATAGATGAAGACAGGAGGTAATTGTTCTCTATAAACTTATCAGGTGGGCAAACACCAGGGAGAAAAACTGCTTAAACTAAAGAACAATGTTGGTCCAAGAACAAATAGTTATAAATTGCCCATGAATAAATTTAGGCTGGAAATTAGATAAAGTTTTCTAATCCTCTGGTGAGTAAGGCTCTGAAACAGTCTTCCAGAAAGAATAATAAAGGAAATGGGGAATCGAGTTGGTTTTAAGAAGGGGCATTAAATAGTTTTTGAAAGGGATTATATGGTGTGGGTGCCTTTGATGAGCAGATTGGATTCAGTGGCCCAGTGGACTCTTTCCTATTTTACAAGCAGATATTCTGGTCAGACTGATTCCAATGCATTATATCTAACTCTTTACTCATGGGTGTCCTGTTTGACTGGATAGTGATACAAATGGAGGAGTCCTCCCTGACAGACTTAAACCAGAACTAATAATTTATTTTTCTGGTTTATTTTATGTGAACTTGAAGGTAAAAGACACTGGAAAATGAAAACAAATAGAACATTTAAAGCAGGGTGCTGGCTGTACGAAGCAAATCACAAAAAGGACTAAAAGACACTTGATGCCCCCAAGAAAATGTGCAATTTACAAATAAAAATAGTCAGCAGTTAGGGAGATGTGAAGAAGTAATGAGGCTCTTTGGCCAACATGCTGACTGGCTGTGTTAGCACGTGGCAAGCTTTTTGTAAATATGTTAAAGGTGACTTTTGAGGAGGAAAATGGGGCAATGGGATGTATGTAAATTTGTTTTGGAGCTTGTGTGGCAGTGAAAGTGGGAGGGCAGTAGAAGGTGCGTACATGTGGGCAGTGAAGATGAAAATGTATTCATTACTCAAGCAGAAATAAGATGAAAGAGAGAGGAGTGATAGACAGGCAAGGCTGCAGGTTGTGTAGAGCCATGAAAGGGAAGGAAGTGATTCCCGTGGAATGCATGGGAATGCAGCAAGCAAGAAAAACAAAAGAGTATCAAAATGACAAAAACAGAAATTGAAGTTAACGGTGCCATTCCAATTGAGCACAAGCAAGTTAAAGTTGCATATTTCAGAAAAAAAAAAAGTAGTGTGCAAAAGCAGCCTATAAAACTTGAGAAAACTTCAGTCTGAAAATGAGACTCTATTGTCAAGATAATGCACATATTGGGAATTCAGTAATTCCAATAGGATCCTTAAATTGTCTAAAAATGGACATTCCAGATGGTTGGAACTTCTCAAATACCTTTGACTCACAGTGAGCCACCAGCTCTTCAAGGACTCCTATGGATGTTGTTAAAAATGCTGTCTCTAAAACCCAGGTCTAAAAATCGTCTTTAGCAGAAGATAGGGTATTTCATGGCTGTTTAGTTTTTTCCCTTCTGCACTTCTGATGGAAACCTATTCATGTTAGACCTAACATTTGAATTTTCACTATATACAGCTATAACTTCAAAGAATTTCCTTTAATAGATATGCTCTGTTTCTTGAGTATGGGCTTTATGTACTCAATCTAACCCTTTCCTCTTAAGTGATATTTAGCAATTGTTGTTACTTAATTCCTGGATGAAAAATTACAGGGCCCTGCTCTGTAATTATCAATGACCTTTCAGTGGAGAAAAACGCAGCCAATGAGATGCAACTGGACTGCCACGGGCAGGCCGAGTATTTGGACAGATATCAGCAAGAATGCTGTCCCTCCCCCTGAGCTGCCCTTTGTTGGAGCTCAGTGCAGATGTAGGGTAGAGCTTTGAACAAACTTTTCTGGTTGCTACTTATCATGAGGCACAGTGAGGAGGTGACAGGCAGCAAGTAGCAGCTGTCTGTGAAAAAGCCTAGAAAAGATCCTGGCAAAGCCTAAAGCACTAAAAACCCTGATGGAAGCTTCCCTCTCCGCTGTTTCTTCAGGTGACTCCACATGGAGTCATCTCTGCTGATTTGTGTTTGGTGCAATAAATAGACACAGTGAAGAAGAAATATCTTCTATGACAATCACTGAGTGTTGCTACACAGGAATCACCCTTCCTGGAGCAAGGCTTGCCCTGTGTTCATAGGGGGAGCAGCACAGGACTTTTCTGAGCTTTGGAACAGGAACAGAGTTGGCCCATGCGATCTTATGAACATTATTCCTCAGTCTATCCATCCATTCAATTTTTTTAATAGGGCACTTTCCACATATGTCCATTGCTGTTTCTATATTCTTCTGCTAAGTCCTAACACTCCAGATATTCTTTTTATTACTTTTGCTTCTCTTTCTTATCTGATAGGACTAAGCTTAAAAAGTAGTTCTCTTGTCTAGTTTTGACAAGGTTTTGCTCAGGACATGATTATACCAACCCACATACGTCTGGAAGAACCCATCATTCCCAGAGTAAGTAAAAGCAATTTCTTTAATGGTGTAAAATTTCCATGTATTCCTTGGTTACTGAGACCTTAACAGCTTTTCTTTCTGAATCATTTTCCCTACTAAGTGCTACATTCACAGAAACGCCTGTCACCATTATTAATGGACATTGTGCTGCAGAACCACAGTGCCAAAGCATTATCTATAACAATCTGCATGTGTGTTTATGTGCAGGCAGGTCCTGCAGGTAAGGTTTTCACACCTATCGGACACTGTGACAAGCAATAGTGCCTCAAAATTGGTTAGGATCAAGAAACTGTGAAGCATCCTCGCAGAACCATGTGTCAGAAAGGGTTATTTAAGGTATATTTAAGGAATCTTTTTCATCCACTGACTCAGAGTAAACTGTGGGAGAGCTGCTCAAACCACACTGTTTAGGATGGGAAGTGAAGGCAACTTCTGTCTCAGTAGTAGGAACCTAATTATCTCTTTGGAAATCAGCCAGGATCCTGGATCTAATATAGATATAGTATTCCATACTAAATGATGCAGTTTTTTAAGAAACACATGCTGCCAACTTTCTGTTCTACTTCCTTATTAGAGACATTTTCAGCGGCCTCTTGTCTTCTGATAACATAGACATTACCTCAGGCCTGACACAGAGTAACAGACAGCCTGGTAAATTCATCCACTCTGGTGCTTTGTCTTACAGAGAGGGCTGCCGTGCACATACTCACCAGGCTGTATATCCCGCATATCCCACTAAGCCTGGAAGATCTGGGAAGATAACTCCTGAGGCCGAGTGGCCGCGGGTGGTGGGACACCAGTGAGTGTAAATGAGAAGAGAAATCTGAGCATCAGAATCTTTACTGCAAATCACTGCCACAGCCAGCCAGCATGATATATTAATTTATAATTAAATGTTGGCTTTTTTCCCCCTAAGGATATTTTGGCTTCTAGACCTGCACAGTTCATTAGTAAGTCACTGTGTTTGATTCAGTTATTGTCATGCCTTTGATCACTTTCCATCTAACTGAGCATGCCAGAATGGATACCAAAAATCTTTGTGCTTCTTCATAATTTCAGGCAGAACATTTACTCCCTAAGCAAGGAACAGCATTTTCTCAGCCTCAGTCTTTGCCTCTCATGACAATTCTCTTATTTCATTGAAACTGATGAAATTTTCTCAGAATCTATGTTTTGTATCATGATGGTTTCTTTTACTGGCATCAACTATATCAGCAAGATAACCAGTCTTATTTTCATCAGACTGTCTAGAGATTCTTAAAACAAGTAATTCTTGCCAATTGAGATGAGAAACTGGTTTTCTTTTAAAAAAATCTAGATGAGATAACTTCTATGCTGTTGGTGCTCTAGGTCTATAAAAACTCCAAATAATTATATTTCTTTGTTTAAATATAGTGTATAATAGGATTTCTGTTCTGCATTAACCCTCAAAGGATAATAGTGTTTCTGTCTTTCAGAAAGTGAAGATATAGAAAACATGACATTTATAAGAAGCTTGGTCAGAATTTGGGTACCTTATTTCCACCTTTAACTTAGCTACCAATTGGTTAAACTTTCTTACTCACAACAGGAGATGTTTTAATTCTTTACAAGATAATTTCTAACTTAATTTTTTATAGCTATTTAAAAAAAAAAAACAAAAACAGGAAATTGTTTAGTGCAACAAAAAATAAATACAGAGCAGATTATAATTTTTAGGAACCTTTTCAACACTGATGATCTGCAGATGATATCAGCTTGTTAAAATGCACCATCAACTTTATAAACCATTTCTTACATTTCTCGCAGCTTTTGCTACGAATAGCACCTAAGACTCCCGTAACTGAAGGACTAATGTATTTTTTAAACCTGCCTCTTTAATCTTTCAGTATTTCTCTGAGCATTTGTCAGAACTTTGTGCTTACACACCTTCATTAACTCCCCTATACAGTCACTCAGTTTGGATTCGTTTACTGTAACTTCGACCATCTAGAAGTGACTATGGGGAGTAAATGAGCTTTCTGCAGGGACAGCTGATCCCTTGCTAGGACAAGTCTGATATACATGGAATAATTTTCTTCTGAAGTTGTTTATCTCTCTCCACCGACTACAGAGGAAGCTGAGGCAATAACCTCTAAAGAAACACCAAATATTTTAACAGCTAAAATTATGAGACAAATTTCTTTGCCTTCTGTTTTGTTCATGTGGTTGAGCTACAGGGGAGGAAAGGACTGGTTTCAGTTTTTTAACAGGGTATCATGATTATGAGTCAAACAGCAGAGACAAAATTTAAAACTATTTTGGCTCATGTTTGTAAATTAACAGTAATGGAAATTATGTCCCCCCTACATTCATGGGGATCACTGGAAACTGTGTCTCTGGCTGTATTTCTGTACCTTAGCTACAACTGCTCTGCTACAGAGCTGAGAGGCAGTCAAGGTATTTGCCCACTGGTAACTTTTGGTGTGACTTCATATAATAACTAAGGTGGGGCTCTCACCAAAAAGGATCATTCCTCTTTCCCCATGCATTCATAGAATCACAGAATCATAGATTCATTTAGATTGGAACAGTCCTCCAAGTTCATCAAGTCCAACCTTTGATTGAACACCACCATATCTACTAAACCACAGCACTAAAAGCCACATCGAGTTGTTTCTTGAACATTTCGGAGGATGGTGACTCCATCACTTCCCAAGGCAAACCTTTCCAATGCTGGACAACCCCTTCAGTGAACAAATTTTTCCTGATGTCCAACCTGAACCTCGCCTTGTGCAGCTTGAGGCCATTTCCTCTTGTCCTGTCATTAGTAAATTCCCTCTCTCTTCATTGACTAAAACTTGTATTGAGAGGGGATTCAATGCAAAACTCTGTGCTCAAGAATAGTTTTGTTTAAAATTCTCCCGTCAGTGGTGGGAACACAGTGGTTTGGTTGGTGACGGGAAGAAGAGATGGACTGTTAACATCTGCAGCCTTCAGCACTTCTAGATAAATGGAAAATCACACCCTAAACACTGCCGTCCTGACATGCATGGTTTGGATCTCTTTTGCAAGATGTGTATAGAAATGCAAGCACAAATACAATATTCAGATAGTCATTCTTTGGTTTATGTCTTAAGAGTGATGAAATATTTTGTATTTATTTTTTCTCATCCCCTATTATTCAGGTGTGTACTGATGAAGTTTCACCTCCCTGAAAATAAATTCTCTATTCTGGACTCTGCAGCTGGATGTTGCATGTAGCATAACATGCTGCTGTCCCTCTCGGGGTGTTATGACTCCACTAAGTTTGAGGGATGAAAAACCCAATCTTTCTTTATCCATGCTAGAGGGAGAGAAGGAGAGTGGTACATAATCAAATTATGGTCAGGAAATTCATCAAAAACACATCGCTCCTGAAAATTTTATCCAAACATACAAAACATTGCCTTTCGAAATATGTTTCTGCAGTGCTTTGAAGTTATCTTTTGCTACTTAGACAGGATTTTATATCACTAATGATCTATCTTGTTCATACATTACTTTTTATGGCTTCTGTTCATTTCACATTGATTTTTCCCTGACTTATTAAGGTCTGTGTCTCAGACCTTAGGCACTCTGCAAATGTAAATTGCGGTACAGAAAATAAAAACGCCAAAATCAGGCTGTGCCTGCCAAGTCATAACTCAGTAATATCTACCATCTATGAAAATAAAATCCATAAATACTTCTTAATATCTACATTAGCTCCATAGAGCATAATCTGTAAATGCTGTAACCACTCCCTCCTCTGATGCATCAAGTTACTTAATCCAGATGCTAGAAATATTTCTTTTATGAGCATTAGTATTAAAGTGCTGATCAAAGTGAATCTTCAAAGCTTCCACATGTCTAAGTATTTGCAGGATCCTGGGTGATCTGCATATAGTCTTGCCACTGTATTTCAGACTGTTTGCGTGCTAAACTTCATGTTGAATGTATAAACAAGGCTGGATGGCAGCAAGTGTGCTGTGCAAACACTGCAGTGTGGAGAAGTTCTTTCTCTCCTTGGCTGCACCATACCAAGGAAGTTCTTCATCAACAGGAATTATTAGAGGAAGAACGTTAGACGGAAGAGTGTAAGAATGTATCTGGCCAGTTTTGATGAAAGAGTGTCTACAACTTATGAATTAATTTGTCTAGAAAATCAGTTTTAAGTCTTTGTCTATTTTCAGCAGGCCCGTAACCACTTTTCATTATGGGTTGTACGGCACCCACAGATAAAATTCATGCCACGGTGTCTTTCTATCTTATGGATATGCAGGTAAATATATCATTTATCATGTGCTTCTTCCTATTCATTCAGACGGCGGAATATTTTCCAACACATTCCAGAGGGATATGTAGAAAACATTGATATCCTGGTAGGCAGGAGCCTCACAGTGGTTTGAGAGTTTAGTTTGCACAGCAAATAAGAAGTATAATGCACACGAATTATAATGCAAAATGACTGTTTAATTCAAGAGACATCCAAGGATTTAGATAGCTGTAGATATATACAATATGTATGAGGAATATAAGTATATCCATATTTTGAGCAGGAGGACCTGACGTCTACGGGGATTTCAGTATTACAAAAAGTAACACTACATTTCTTAGCATCTCCTGAAAGTACAAATCCATCTTGATGTTCAAGACATCACTTCAGTTTACTCTAAACTTAAGGAATTTAATTCATATAATAGAGTGCCTTTATCTATAGAAAACAAATGCACTGGGTGTTTCAATGGACAGTAAACAGGAGGAAAACAAGATGAAAAAGCATAGGGTAGCATTTAAGAAAAAGCTGATGAAAGCAGGACACTCATCTAACATCCACCATGTCCTCACATTTTCTTCAGCTCTTCCACATGAATTGAGACAAAGAGGCAGCTGGGAGGGTGAGAGAAAACATGCCCAGCTCAGGAGATGGGCAGGTAACAGCTTTAAATGGAAAGATGGTAGATTTAGATGAGATATTAGAAATACATTCTTCCCTGTGAGAATGGTGATGCCCTGGCACAGGTTGCCCAGAGCATCTGTGGCTTCCCCATCCCTGGAAGTTTCCAAGGCCAGGTTGAACGGGGCTTGGGGCAACCTGGTCTGGTGGAAGGTGTACCTGCCCATGGCAGGGGGTTGTAACAGAATGATTTTTAAGGTCAGTTCCAACACAAACTGTTCTATGGTTTTGTGATTCTGTGAGATGCTGTCTGCACAGCAAGATCCTCTCACAAATTTGACAGCAATCTTCATGGAACTGAAGGCTATGTGCAATATTACTGACTTCCAGGGGTTTTGGCTTTGCAGCCATATTGAGGAGAACCCAGATGCAGCAGATGCACTTGGGGAACACTCTGCAACACCCATGTAGTTTCCCCTCTTGGCAGTGAGGGGTGAAGGGACCTCTGATCACTCTTCCCTGAGGAACAGTGCAGCTGGAAAGACAGAAAGACCAGGATGATCTTCCCTGCAGGTGTAGGTGTGGATAGATGCTGTGGTTTCTGTCCACACTCTGCTGCAGGCATCGTGCCCTGCGCTGCACTTCAACAAAGCCCCGTTAGACCGACAGTGGTGTGGTGTGCACAGACAACTTCCTGTTCAGCTGAGTGCTGATTTCTGCAGTTCCTTTCACTGTGGTTCATCTGCTGACATAGTTTCCCTCCCATAAGAGGCAGTAGATTTCTTCATCGCTATTTCTTCCCTAGCTGGGAAAATCAAGCTGTCCCTGCTGCAGAGTTGTGCTTCCACAAAGCTGGAATTGCAGAGAACGTGGCAGCTAAATGCACAGAGACACAGCTCCAGGGTGAAACAGCCTTTCACTGCACGAGGAAGAGGTGGAGGTGCTGTTTCTGTCATGGCCATGTAAGGAATTGAGACATGTCATCTAAAAGGATTGCTTTTCTAGAAACTGCATTTAGGTGCACATAATGCCCCAATGAATGAAAGACAAAAAAATTAAGCTACTGTTAAAGTGGGAGATGTGACAGTTCATAGAATCACAGAATCACAGAACGCTTTTTGTTGAAAGAGATCTTACAGTTTGTTTAGTTCCAACTTCCCTGCCAGAAACACGTTCCAGTAGACCAGGTTTGTCCAAGCCTCATCCACCCTGTCTTTGAACACTTCCAGTGGAATAGCTGGAACATTGATCTGTTAAGGACACTGCTGGATTCGAATTTTAGGTGTGTTGCAGTTTCTCAGAGAGCACAAGGGAAACATCTGATTAGAAAATCACTTCATTTGAAAACTGACATATTTCAGTTGGCAATGATGTAAAACAAATCTTCCATTCAGAAAGAGTGAGGCAGGCCTAGGCCAGTCTCAAACGTAGACAACTATTAAAATATTAATTATGTGTTTGCTTGCAGTTAATATAATTTATCTGTGATAATTGACAACAAAATAACTGGGAAGTTGAAAGCAGTCTATACCCAACCACGAAATACTCATTAACTCTTTAGAGACAAAAATATATGTCTGTATATATGTGTATACATATATATATACACATATATATATCAGAGCTGTTTTTTGCATGTTTTGATTAATGTTTTTGTGCCAAATTTTTGGAATGAAACCAGAACCTCGAAATTATTTTTCTTCTCCTTTTAAGAACACATATTAGATAATTTCTTGATGCCCTTCAGGGCTTTTTGATGGCTGAGAAAGGAGCTGTTCCGTCTTAGGAGGACAAAAGATTACATGGAAATGGGGTGTGCAGGTAAGTTAATGAAAGTCTGCTGATACCATGAGGGTCCTGTTGTAGCCAGAGGCAGGTTAGAGCAGCTGAGAAACTGTTCCAAATGACACAAGAGGATGAAGAGACTGAAGGATTTGACAAGTGAAAAACTATACTTGTGTCTTTTTTTGGAGTTATGCACTACTGAAAAGCAAGCAGATGCTTTGCATCAAATGATCCTTGTGGATTTTTATATAAAAGCTTCTTTCTAAGAGCTTGCAACTTAGTCCATGCCCCTAACTACAGGCAGAACCAGGCACTGCATTTAGTTATGATATTGAAACATCAGCTGTGTGTTGAAACTCCATTTGCACCTCTAAGTGACCTATGGAAAAATTCCACATGCAAATGGTAGAATCAGTCCTGCAATGGAAGGACACAGACATCCTCATCTCTTGTACTTCTTCACACCACCTAGGAGGGCGTAACGGGTAAAAAGAATAATAACAAATACTCAAACATCTACACTTTTCTTCAATTAGTTGATATTTCCTTAATAGTCTCTTATCTAAATTTGTTCTAGTCTCAAATTAATTCATCTGCAAAGACTTGGTAAATCAAAATTCAAGTTGATCTGTCTGCAAATTTTCAGTTAAAATCATTCAGATTAGATGATTAGAGCTAACAAATCTTAAGGAAAAGTCTTATTTGTTTAGTAAATTTTTAATGAAAACATGTTTTGTCTGAAATGTTTCATGGATGCTGAGTTTCTTAAAAATTCTAACAAATACACATTTTGCTGGTCGTGCAACTTAGATACCACAAGGCCTTTGGATGTCAGTTATCTGTATAGCTATTAGCCTTTAGTATTTTCATTATACAACATATGAAAAATTGGCAAAGTTCTTGGAACTGGAAGAACCTTTGAACTAGAATTATAGTTCCCTCACACAAATATTTTGAGCAGGACAAGGTAGTGCAGATTTATGGCCAGGGTCCTGCCAAGGCTTTTAAAGGTCTTCTGCACAGACACGCACACAGGCACACACAGAACACCTCATAACTGAGATAGACCCGTGAGTCAAATACACCACTTGCCAAACAGATGAAATCCATGCACTTCAGCTATGACTACTTTGCCTGTCAGTAAAACATGTTGCTTAAATCACTTATGCTCTTTGAAACAAGGTAGGAAGCAAAATCCTTCTTTGTGGTGTGGCTATTCCAAAGGCAAAAACAATTTGCTTTTCAGAAATACTTTTCAAAACCCCAAGGATAAGTCTTCTCTGGCAAAGAGTTAGCTGTAGACAAAGAGGGGGTGGACTCTATCAGAGACAGAAAAATTCACACCTACTCTTGAGGTGGAGGAGGATTTCTTAAGCTGGGGCTCCCGAGAGCCCCCTCCAGCACTCCATCATATGAGTGCTTTGAAGATCTGTGATGGAGAGCTGGAGCCATATTCTTCAAAGGGTAGCGGTTAGATATTGTGTTTAGACAACTTCAGCAAACAAACAGAAAGCCAGTTAAATATTTTCCGTATATTTCATGAAAGAGTTTAAACAAGGGGTTCCACTGACTGGTGATGGGGTTCATGAATTTGAAATCTACCACTTGAAGAAGAGGCAGTGCTATTATCTCCTGAAGATAACAGAATCAGTGACCATAATATTCTGGAAAAAGTTAAGTAACACACCCGATCAAAAAAAAAAAACCAAACTGTAAGACAGGAAGCCTTCAGCTGTTTATTTGAATATGACCATTTATGTATATAACTGCCCTTATGCTCAACAAAATATAAATCTGTGAGAAGATTTAGTATGTTTACAATGGTAAGGTTACTCTAGAGAGTTGTTAAAGCCAAAGGTGAGCACAAATACATCAGTTGACGAAAATAAGGATTGCTGCTCACCATATGTCTTGCCTCATTTATGTCTCCATACTGAAAACCCACAGAGTGCCCACACACATTTAGAGCTGAGTGCTGGACTGTTGTCTCAAACTGTTTTCTTCAGCCTGAACTAACAGATCACATCTCTGTGTGAAAAACAACTCAGAATCGAGATCCATTTGCTTTTCTCTTTAGATTGTGATATTTTCGAAATGGGGAAAACTGCCTGCTAAAACTCCTATTGAGTGCATTCAACTTATTTTACAAAGAACCCATTGACAGGTTTCAGGTGAAAGCGAATCCTGTTCATTATCAAGCCAGGTTTTAATCGGTTGTCTCAGGGTGAAAGGCTTTGCTACAGCCAGTGTTAATCTGTCTCCCACTGCAGTGTTTGGTCTGCTGTACAAACCTGGGATTTTCCAGGAGGGTTTTGTGCACCCCAGACAGATTACAGTGCTTGACACAATGCCTTCAAAAAATGACATGCTTTCACGCTCTTAAAATAACCTGCTTTCACACTTTTGTTGCTCTTCAAGCTGAAACCAGACGAAAGGACTTTTCATTTGTCTTAAACAAGCATGTTAATACAAGCCAGCATGTGAGATTACGTGGGAGACTTGCAGAACCCTGCTTAAGGAGAGTCCTGCAGAAGAATGTCCACAAATTCCAAAGCTTTGTTAAATGGTACCCTATAGATTCAAAATAAAAATATTGAAGGAATTTGCCCCCTGTGATCCCATAAGATTTTCTGCATTACTGTGAATTGCTGTCCATTAAATCTGCATGAGAAGGATATAAAGATACTAGAACATGTCCAAGGGAGGGCCATGAAGCTGGTGAAGGGCCTTGAGGAGAAGCCATATGAGGAGGGGCTGAGGAATCTTGGTTTGTTCAGGCTTCAGAAGAGGAGACTGAAGGGAGACATCTCTCCAGGTACAATTTCCTCATGAGGGGAGGAGGAGCGGCAGGCACTGATCTCTGCTCTGTGGTGACCAGTGACAGGACCCGAGGGAATGGCCTGGAGCTGTGTCAGGGGAGGTTGAGGTTGGATAGCAGGAAAAGGTTCTTCCCCCAGAGGGTGGTTGGGCACTGGAACAGGCTCCCCAGGGCAGTGGTCACAGCACCGAGCCTGACAGAGCCCAAGGAACATTTGGATAATTCTTGGAGTGTCCTGTGCAGGACCAAGAGTTGAACTCAATGATCCTTACGGGTCCCTTCAGCATATTCTATGAACCTATGAAATCATATGAAACCTATGTCACCAATCTTTTATATCCATTGTCATTTATGATAACAAATAAGTATTTGTCTTCCTCATGTTTAACATTGACTCTCCAGATGTATCTGAATAATTAAATCATCAGTGTTTAATCTGATAGAAATTTGTATTTTATCACTTTTATTGAAGAAGTATTGGTTCTGTGATAACGGGAGAATATATATAGAGAATAATAATAATATAAAGAAGACAATGTGACTTCAACCTCTTGCATGGTAGGGTCTGAGAAAAATGTCAAGAGCAAAAAAGAACAATACATCCAAAAATTTACAAGCATTTCAGATATAAACGTGTTGTTAAACCTGTAGCAACTTGCCTCAGGGCAAGACTTAACTCTGCTTTTTTGGGACTAATATTTTAAACATATAGGAATGCAGAGAGATAGAAACAGTTTTCTCTTTCAAATAAATCACTTTATTCTTCTTTCCTGAATTAAGTAAACTGAGGGAAAAGTGTTCTGCTCTCAAAGGCATGACTTTAATTCAGGAAAAAGAGATGCTTTACCCAAAGCTGTTAACATGTGGCAACTAATTTGGAATGAATTTATGAAGAGCAAGGCTGTTCATCCATCTCCATGCAAGTTAGCAACTTGACATGGTCAGTGTGAAAATCACTGGCTGCCTTGTCTCCTCTGAGATTTTTGCTTTGTTTTAACTAACATAAATACACTTTTTCTCCCCTAATATTAAAATAATGAAAGTCACTTCTTTTCATTGTGGAGAAATGTTTTATTATCTTCATTCTAGACTGACAAAATCCTTCTTTTCAGAAGAAGCATAAAAAGAAATGTGTGATTTAATCTAGAATTTGTAGATTGCTTTTCATAGAAAAAGGTATTGCATATATATCAGTTGGCACTCTTTCCTCTAGAGAGATAAAGAACTCCACAGTTGTTTTCAGAAACTTTATATTTAATTAAGGGAGAAAAAAAGACAAGCAAATAGACAGAAAAACAGAAATACAGAGAGTGAAAAAGGAAAGAAAAGAACTTTGAGTTGCAATGATCTCATATATTTGAAAATTCAGTAGCAAAAATAAGGTTTCAAAAAATATATCTGGAGAAATATCCCCCCCGTATACGTGTTATTAGCCCATTCAAATATAACATGAAAAGATTTTAAAATCTTAGAAGAGAACTTATAACGTTAGTCCAGATGGTGAATGAAGCATAGTCATGCCTGTTTCGCTTAATAACAACCCACCTAGAGTGAAAAATATAGTCACACAGCAAAAGCTTTCATAAATAAATAAAGAGATTTTCACCTCTAAAGTAGATTGTGAAATTCATCCTTACAAAATCCCTTGAAGGGAATTTGTATCTACGATATGAACAGAGACACTTTTTTTTTTTGTTGTGACTTATTTTGTACCTGTGACAGAGAGAGTGGGACAGTCAAGAGAGGAAAAGAGCTCTTGTCGTCCGTTCTTGACTTTTGACCTGTGAGTAAAAGTGATCTGCTGAAGTCAAGTGTGTTCACAACATGGAGATAATATCTCCGTTCACAAGTCTCCTGACTCAGACGTCTTCTTGGACCACTACACTGCAATAATTGTTTTCTTTAGCTATTTTTAAGTTGATTCCCTTTTCAAAATTGAAACAAGATTTAACTTCCTGTGTGTTATTATTCCCTTTCTTTACATTCTTCAGAAGAGATCTGGGCCTTTTTTAGCTAATTGCATTATAGGCTTCAGTGGGTTTTCTAGTGATTTGTAAAGTATTTGTAAAATGTGTTTGCAAAAACTGAGTTGAAATTCCAGTGTGAAGTTTCAGACTAATCCTGAAATGACTGAACTCTGCTTTAACAGATCAAAATGTAGTCAGTTTTTAAACACTTTGGGGAAAGACCCTACCCTTGTACAGATGGCAAAGCATTCAACTAGCTCTAGAGTCTATAAAAATAATTCCTTTTTATTACTTAGCTCTTTCACCAGTAATATGAAAATAGGTCTGTTTCTTGATGATTATATTAAGGATAATTGGAAGAAAGTAATAGGGCATCTTCTCATTATTGTCTACAAATTGATGTTTCCCAATTATATCCTTTTTATGTGCACATCCTGGGTTTTTCTGTTTTGTTTTGTTTTTGCTTTTTTCCAAGGGAGCAATTTTGCCTTCCAAGTGTCTTTTCCAAAGGAAATGAACACATATCGTGCTTTTAGACAAAGTACTGTAGCACAATTAATCTCTGCACTGTCCTTTCCTAACAACCCAAAGTAGGAAATATATGCAGCCAAAGCGTAAAGCTAAACAGCTAACAGGTTTCTATATTTACAAGAATCAAAGCAGTTAAATGACTCAGCTGCCTCCTAATGTGGGTTATATTTGAATTTGGGGAGAGTGGGGGGAAGAATGGAACATTATTGCTTTAACAAGGTTTACTGCTAAACTGAACATATGTTGCTCATAATGTCACTTTCTAAATCAATGAAATTATCATTATAGAACATGTCGTCAAATTAGACATGTAAAGTGCAAGCTGTATGTGGGAGAGATGTAATTTGGCTCTATAAAAAGAAATTAAACAATAAAATATCAATGACAGATGTAGTTAGCTAAAGGTTTTGAGGTTTAAATACCAATTTGTGAAAAAAAATTATGCAGACCCAATCAGGGTACAAGATAAAAATACCAGCCTTCATGCAACAAGATGATTAAGTATTTGGACCAGATGTTCGGAGACCTTAGATGTGCCCTTTATTTAACTGGTAAGCATACTGGCAAGTCCTTAAATTTGTAAAATCCAAGTAATGAAGGTTAGCTCAGATGGAAGTAATAAAACAATCAAATATCAAGAGTCATTCATGTCTGTGCACTATACATCATGCTACAGTTCTGAACTCCACATTTTAATACACCAGCACACGTTTTAAAGGAATAAGCTCTTTCCATTATTTTTTAAGGAACTTATTTTTTCTGTTCCCACTTACAGTTCTCAAAGCAAATGCATGAATTGAATGCATTCGATATGTTGTAGATTCTTTTCCCACAGGTTTGCAGATTTTATAACTTGAGTCTCAGCTAAAACTCTGTCATAATTCCTGGGTTATGGCCTTTTCTCACAGCTGCTCTGTGCTTGTGGGCAAGGTGTTTAAGAGTAAACAATAAAATGTATGTACAATCAAAGAAGAATGTCCTGCAGGTTAAAAGATTACTTCTGTTTTAGACCCTTCCAATGACTTTGTGGGGTGATCAATCTCTCTGTGCCTCCTCTTCTCCTAATCATAAGCGGCAGGGTGACATAATCCAATCTTTTACCTCATTTTCTCTCTTGGGCAGAGTCTCATTCCCAACCACATGGAGCTGCTGTGCACAACTGTGTTGTGGCAGACGAAGGTTGCTATCTGCAATCATGTACCTTGGAGTCCTGGCCAGGCCATGGCATGCCACAGACTCTCTTTTCTACAGAAACCAGGGCAGCAGATGTGGGGAGGGGTTTCCATACACATTTGGATCCTGCCAGAGTGCGAAATGGGGACATATCTCCGAGTTTAGAAATACTGGGTGCCTGCCTTTCACACAGCCACTCTTCTTGGACAGTGACAGCAGAGATGGCCCTGATCATGTTCAAGCCTTCAAGACATTGCCATAATATAATCAGCAGCAATTCTGAAGGCATAAATAAAAGATAACATTCATGAGGTTTTCAGAAGGATGACATAGTGTGCATAAAACATTTGAATACCACAGACAGAGCAGATGAAAAGGGATTGAGCTGTAAAGAAGAAATCATTCCTTGATGGGCTGATGTAGTTTGGCAGTAGAAGATGGGTTTCATCTGATCAGTGTAGGCATCTACAGTGTATATTCACCCCCACTCTTTGCCACTCTTATAGAATACAAAGAAAAATACGCTACTCTGCCAATATTTAACTCTTCTGAAGAGAAGTCTTTAAAATAGATTTGTTTTAGCTATGACCTAAAAATACCTGTTCTTCACCATTAATTCTGGAGAGAGTCTATGTTAGCCCAGCTGTGGACATCTGCTAGATAAATATCCAAAAGGCAAATGAAATGTGTGCCCACCACCATGACCATCAATTGGTAGCCCATCATCTTGCCTTGGTAGTGTAACCTGACCTCAAGAAACATTACAGTTGGTTAGAAAGTTAAAGAAAATGCATGACAAATAGTAACATGAAAAGTTTCCCATTTCTTTATCCTCCTCACAATTTAGGAAAATTAATCCAGCCATACGAATAGGAGAATAGGCTCTCATGTACTCGGCTGCTCTTGTGTAACGTTCTTTGAAATACGGGTTTCAGCACCTCTGTTACCATGGTGTCCCTTGCAAAACACTTGTAAACCTGCGACAGGCATCAGAATTTGATTAATTAATCTCTACAGAATGCTTTGAGTTTCACTGGGTGAAAGATACTCAGTGTTAGTTTCTTTGGCCTTCTCTCATGAGGAGCAGTACCTTCCTGTACCTGCCTTGTACCAAAAAAGTGTGGCCAGCAGGACCAGTGCAGAAACTGATCCCCTGACCTCAGTGCTGGTGAGGTATCTCCTTGAATCCTGTCCAGAGAAGGAAACAGACCTGGGGAAGGGTCTGGAGCACAAGTCTGATGAGAAGCAGCTGAGGGAAATGGGGGGCCTCAGCCTGGAGAAA
>WBMZ01005808.1:58190-229797 GCA_013400975.1 Atrichornis clamosus
ACAACTCCCTGAGGGTGTAGACAAGTGGCCAGGCTCTTCTCCTGGCAAGTAGCAAGAGTAGCAAGAGATAGAACAAGAAGAAATGGACTCAAGCTGTGCCAGGGGAGGTTTACATTGGATATTAGGAAAAATTCCTTCACCACAAGGGTTGTCAAGCCCTGGCACAAGCTGCCTGTTGAAGTGGTGCAGTCACCAACCCTGAAGACCTCTATAAAACATGTAGATGTGGCACTTGGCCATGAGTTAGTGGTGGGCTTGGCACTGCTGCATCAAGGGTTGGACTTGGTGATCTTAGAGGTCTTTTCTAACCTTAACAATTAAGTGATTCCGTAACCCCAAAGAAATTCCAAAGATGAGTGAGGCTGTGTGGAAATCATTGTTTTCCTGGAGGCAGAAAAAGTAGTTCAGAAAAAATGAGGTTTTATAAATTCATTTTAATCCTTCTTTTTTCCCCATTGCCCTTTAAAGGGCAGATCTCAGTCCTTTTCAAATGACAACTCTCCATGGACCGACTACTCTAAGTGTAAACTCTTACTCATCAAGCAGGAAACAGCTTTGATTATTCAGAAACATTTAAAATAAGTGAAATGCCTTCTTTTAAGTGATTGTCTGAACATAGAAGAGAGATGGGACTTGTGGGAAGAAGTAATGTCTTTTCTGAAACAAACTAATAGAAGTGAAAAGAAACAGACAGGCTTTAAGGGGCTTTTGTTCTGGAAAGATTGTTTTTTTCCATCACTATCAGTTATTCTAATAAAAGATATTGCCTCTCCCTATAAACCTTGCCTCTCACCTCTTAATGTTACTTACACTTATACTTCTTTTTATTCCTGTTTCTAAAGGTATATGGATTTAGAAAGAGCCCATATCCATCTTCTGCAGTTTCCAAGTGCTTAAAACACTCTGCCTGCAGAATTTATACTGTATATGGAGTGCTCTCAAAGAGCTGCACTTACATAACAGTGCTTGACTGAATGTCTTGTTTTCCACATGCGAGTCCAACAGGCTGGAAATCAGGACTGCTGAGAAATACCTACTTTCTGAAAATCATTAATCTTCTTTTCCCTCCCTAATTAATTTTTTCTACCTCTAGAGATTTGCAGTTGAGGTGGCAAGTTTTCTGAATCTGAATCATGCTCTGATTTAACCTTGGCTTGCCTAGAGGTCCTAATATCCCCTGCTCACTTCTAGTGGGGCTATTTGTTACTTTGGCATAACTGCATTCCCAGAATCGTGCTAGAGTTATGTTTAATAGCTTTTGCTCTTCTCCGGATGTGATTAGGAGGATGTTCGCTTTTTCTCTAAGATGTCTCAAAAGAGAGAAATCTTTGGGTATTCATTTTGAACTTTCCAATTGTTCCATTTATCTGCTCAAACAGAAAATTATCTACAGTTCTTTGATGAGGGCAAAATTACCTTGTTTACTGAACCGATGAAAAATAGCATCCCTTCTGTGTTACCCAGCTTGGACTAATTTTTGTACCTGCTAATTGGGGTTGGTTCTGTTGTGCCCTTTCCCAAACTGTCAGTGCACTGCTTTTACCAAACTGAGACAAAATAGTTCTTCAAGGGCCATGACTCCCATTCTGACAGCTCTCCTACAGAATGATTATGCCTGACAGGAAAATAGCCTCAAAATTGACAGAGTTTGATAGTCCTAATTTAGAGAAAATATAAGATGAGAAGTTTTCTGCTGGAGGGACAACAAAACAGTCATAAGCAATCCAGGAGGTTCCTGGATTACCTTGATGATAATATCCAAGCAGGAAAACAAGGAGAGGAGTTCTACTGAACCTCATAAGCACCAACAATGAGGGGCTTGTTGGGTATCTGAAAGTCAAAGGTAGCTTTAGCTGGAGTTCAGGACCCTGAGAGCAGAAAGGAGGGTGGAAAGCAAGCTCACAATCATCAATTTTGTGAGAACAGACTTTGCATCTTCAAAGATCTGCTCAAAAGAGCCATGTGAGATGAGGCCTTGGAGGGACAGAGGCCCAAGAAATCTGGCTCATATTGAAGGACCGCCTCCTCCAAGTTAAAGAGAGTTCCATTCCTGCCTGAAGGCAGGCAAAAATACCAGGAAGCCTTCCTGGCCAAACTCAAACACAGAAGAAAATAGAGGGTAGACCCACGTGTCTCCAGGTGACCCTGCTTGAGCAGGGGGGTAGGACAAGGTGACCTCCAGAGGACTCTTCCAACTTCAACCATTCCATGATTCTATATCTGCTGTCATACCATCCAATTAGAAACAAAACATATTTTTCAAGATGTATGAAATATCAGGGCATCACCTCTGGCTCACTGAAACACTAAAAATTGGAGTCTAGGTGCTAGTCTGGCATTGTATCGTCTCCCATTTTCATCTCTGGGTACTCGTGACCAGATGCTGGAGACCAATTTGACCTTTAATTGCAGACAGAATTTTTTATCATCTGGCCAAAGAAGTCCAGCAACTAACACCAATTTCTAATTGCATTTTCATGGCATTTTTTCACCATCAGAGAATTAGTTTTGTGGACGTACATAGGCAGAAGTGAAAGAATAAAAACTTCCTCTTATTTCACTGAGGGCATATGAGGGTGTTTGAGAGGGACTACAGCATCCAAGTGTTCATTAGTGTAATTTTCTGCAGCTATAAGACATTTAGAATAATTCCTGGTGGAGTTTAATTAGAGCAGTTAAAATTTTTTCAAATTCTCTTTTGATGGAAAACTCCTTTCTGTGAAAAGGAATGTCCCTATTAGGTAAAATTTGCAGGTTTGGGCTGGGGGGAAAGAAAATCAGACAACAGATTTTTAGTTTTGCAATCATAAAGTGGAAAAAATAGAAACTTTTCAAAAATATTTATTAATACATGATAAATAATAATTGTTATTATTTTTTTTTCCTCAAGGCAAGATAAATTGTTTTCTGACAAGCTCTCTTTATGCAGTGCATTTTGCATAACAGGTTATATCGGCCCTTTCTCCCATAAGTTATATAAGCAAATGTAAATTTTTGGCATGAATCCAGACAGCTGGCCTCCATGGGACATCCTCATTGGTCACGCCTTTGACTCCAAACACTGCATACAAAAGGCAGCGGTGAATAAGTCACCCTTTTCACACTGGGCTCCAATTACATCTGCTGCCTTTTGTGAGAGGGTGTTTGGATTTCGCAGACAGTCCTTGGGCAGCTGTTGGGTTTGTGGCCACGTCTGAGTCGGAATTCTCATGAATTGGAAGTACTTGAACTCCACGATGGTTCCCATATCCCACAGCCATGGGAACTGTGAGAAAACTTACACTGATGGATTGTAGTCTCTGAGTCACCTCACTTCTGTCAGGGATGTGAATCTGGAAAGCCAAAATAAGCTTCCTTCACACAGGGATTCAACGGAGATTTCTCTATGGTGTTTAATAATATGACTGTGCCCAAAGAGACCAAGAAATTGTAACCTTGCTCTCATCTGATATTAATAAAATTAATTTCCCTTAGAGTAATAATGAAATTTTTCTCAAAGGAAATTATTTTACGTGCATTATTATTTCTCCTTTTGAATTGTGTATCTTCTGCATATTCTGCTGATTGTATTTATAATGCTACACTATTTTGAAATCTACATTATTTTGAAATATGAAATTAAAAGGTTTTCAACCATAAAGTATGCAAAATCTGATAATAACTTCTTAGTCCATTTTTCTCTCCTTGAGCTTTAGTCCCACAAAACCAGAATTGCAGGAGTTATTAACTCCCAGTTATTTATTGATTATCTAAAGGCTTCCTCCTTCATGTGATATCTTAACATATTAAGTGTTTTCTATGGAAACGATTAAGGTATTACAGGCAGAAGATTGTGATGCTGCTTGAGCAGTTTCAAAGCATGTGATCTCCAAGGAAACAGAGATCCTATTACCAGTCCCCTTCCCAGAGAACTTACCAATGGCACAAGATGCTGGGAGCCGTGGTGTGGGCTCCAGAAGGACAATTCCTAATGTGTGAAGTTCCGTACGTGAAACATGCCTAATTGGGTTATTTTAAAAACAAATGAAGCTGTACACAAATTTACCTCAATGACATCAGTCCCAGGTTTTGGAGTTTCTGTTGCACTCTTTTGAGAAGACTATTTATATGGGAAAAAAATAAAGCTTTTACAGCAAAAGTTCAGCTTTCAGTGAAAAAAAACCCAACCCTCTGGGCTCTGAATGTGACCTGTCCAGCAATGCAGGGGTCAGCCAGTTTTGGTCACCTCCAAAATTTGGGTCCTTTTACATCCCAAAGAAATATCAGAGTCTCTCCAGAGGTGTAAGGTGATGAACACACTTCAGTACACACTTTTACTACAATGAGGAGGAAAGCACAAAATAAATTATGAGTCTTACAACTCTCTGTATTAACCCATTACAGGCCTTCACCATGACCTGTTTATATTTTTGCCAGAGTACATGCAAGCTTTGCTGCTCCTGTACAAGGCCTCTTCACTGGTGAGGGACAGCACAAATACATGCAGGCACTTCCCTAAGGGCAAAAGCAGCTTCACAGTTGTAGGACAGCCTTGTAAATTCATTGGAAGGCAGAGAGGGGCGTGATTTTCCAGTGCTTTGCTGAAATAGGACCTGTATAATCTTGTTTCCAGGTGCTTTTTTCTTAGTTTCTCTCACACACTACTTTATATTGGCTTTACAAAATCCCGGTGTATTAGATGTATTGCATATGATGTCTTAAATATCACTGATGGCTCCCTGAAGTATATTCTCTGTTAAAATGTTCATTCTGATTTAAATGACCAAAGCTAGAGAGCTCCCACCAGCTCCCTCTGGAAGCTCTTGAGACTTTAACAGATCTCACCTTCCAGTCAGCAAGACTCTCATCTAATTTTGCTTGCCTGTTACCTGCACACACTTCTTGTACCCTAAGAGTGCCATTTGCACTCTAACTGAGACGTGTTGTAGCTCAGGATACAAATGACTGGACTGCCTGTTGGTTAAGTCTACGCTTTTGTCCAGAAAAGATGTGGATAGAAAAACATACAACAGAGAAACTGTTAGGTATTTTACAGCTAAGCCTAAAAGATTATTCCCTGGATCTTCTACTTTACTCTGCTTTTACTATTTCCTGTTTTAAGTGTCTTAACATGGATAGCTAGACAGAAGCACTAATCCTATCAATTGCACTCTCGAGATCCCCGTACCCTCGTTCAGGTCAAACTGGAAGTCCTTTTTAGAGACCACCTTTTAAGGTCTTTAAATGAACTGTTACAAGTAGAAGCTTTAATTTCTGAAAGTTGATTTGGAAACAGAAAAAAAGATGAAAGCTGCTATTACTCAGTTTATTTAAGTAAATGCATCTGGCAGTAAGATTTTATAGACAAGCTTCAAGATTTAGCAACTCTATTTTCTGTAAATTTATAAAGGTATTTAATGAAGGCAGCTTTACATTAAAAGGTCTGTTGATTCTGGAACAAAAATGTAAGCTATACATCTCTTTTATGATATGTTATGTGAAGCTGGTTTGATACTGTAGACTTAGGATAAAGTGTCATTAAAATGTAGGAAAAAATATATGAAAAATGGGACTGTGGATTTCAAGAAGCTAAATTGCCTTAAGATTGGGCAGGGGCAAATATGTCTGCAGAAAGAGTCTAATTGTCACTGCAAGTGCAACATATGTCCCTTCTGTGAAGTTTAGTTGTGTAAGATAATGTTCAAGTTTTTCTCAAGCCACATTAAGATAAGGAACAAATGATGGTCTTGCTGGATTGAAGACAATCTTCATCCAAAAATCTGCCATCAGCACAAAGTGTGATTAATCCAATATTGAATTTATGTATTTTTGTCCTAAGTCTGATCTGTCTTACCTACATCAGTTGTAAACTTAAATGAAAGGGCTCTATTTTAGTGTGTGTGCCTGGCACAAGGGATTTCTCATCATGGACATCACTTTTGGACGTGAACATAAGGCAGTAATGACTCACCTTCAAATGCAAAATTTTCTGCTCAAGAAATCACTGTTGATTATGACTTGTACTACAGAGATACAGGATGAGTCTTGCCTCTCACTAAATATGGTTCAGATAAAAATGAAATATTCCAGTAGTAGAGGAGGAAAGAGTAATTCAGGGAGAACTTAATGCTATCTGCACATCCTGTACGGTGCCATCAATGAGATAAAGCCAAGACAATTTTTTCTTTGCAATTATCTCAGATTTAAGAGCTGATCCTTCAGGAAGTTAATACCTTCTCTAATGTCATCGTCATCATCAAATCACCATAGAATGATTTGGGTTTGAAAGGACCTTCAAATAATCCAGTTCCAACCCTCTGCCATGGGCAGGGACACTGTCCACTAAACCAGGATTCTCAGAGCCCCATCCAAGCTGGCCTTGAACACTCCCAGGGATGGAGCATTCACTGCTTCTCTGAGCAACCTGTTCTGGTGCTTCACTACCCTCACGGTGGAGAATTTCTTCCTAATATCTGACCTAAACCTACCCTCTTTCAGTTTGAAGCCATCCTCCCTTGTCCTGTCACTACATGCACTTGTAAAAAGCTTCTCTCTAACACCTTCAGTGTCATTGATTTTAGTGATGTTCAGATGAGGTAAGACTTTTGAATAAAATGTAAACACGGTAGATATTGAAAGTGACAATCAGTCATGATAAATTGAAATAGAGGTGATATTTTCTTATGTTCAGCTCTCATTCCTCCAGTGAACATTTCCACTTTAACTCTTTGCACCTTTAATTATTTCAGATCTGAAACAACTGCTGTTTCAGGAATGTGCTCTTCAGCAGAACACACAATCAGGGTCACTTTCATGCAATAAAACCAATTTGACTTGTGTGGAACTCAAATGCAGATAGGCAATGGGGGCATTAGTCAGAAGCTTTGTCTGTGCATAACATTTGTTTTGTAGGCCCTGTGATTGAGCAAAAGAGGATGGCACTGTCACCTGCCTGTCTCTTCATCCATCATTAGTTAGGCTAGAATTGGTGAAGTTGTCAAAGGTGCTGCCTTATAAAGCAGGATGCTGTTCAGCATTAGTTGCTATGGGTCTAGAGTCGCTAAGTCCCTTTTTGTTCCTATTTAGACTCAGGGTTTATAAAAGGTGCCATATCCCTCTGTTAAAAACTACAAGCTGGCACTGAACCCTCCAGAAATGACAGCCATCATTTCTCTGAATACCAGTAGGAACCTCAAGCATGTTTTCTGCAATACCTAAAAAAAAACTTGAGTAAAACTAGATATTTGCCCTTCTTTTTATGGAACAGAGAGGGATTAAGAATATGATTTGTCTGTGTGATATAGCTCCCAAGATTTGTTTGTGACTGTGAGCATTCTCTTACTTTCCCACTACCCTATAAAAGCTCTCAAAGCTCAAAAGAAATTTGACATTTCCAACTCTGGTTAGCCTAAAAAGAATGGTTCTTATTTAACTAAGGATGTGTGGAACTATGATAAACTATTCCAGGAGTCTCTGCTTCCAATATAATAGCCTAATATGTAAGTGATTAGTATTTATAGGAAAATCAAGCTGTTTGTTTTTGAAACAAAGTGTTTGTTTTCTCCAGCATGTTTTCTTGTAGCATCTAAATGTGTTCTGTCTTGTTATTCAATGCAAATTTTTGTTCAGAACTTTCTCTATTTTCTGTGTTTCTGAAACCGGGGGGAGGAAACACATATATACATTTTCAGAGAGTAAAGAATAAGAACTCTTATTTATTTAGTTATTACTCTGCCATTGTACTGTTTCTATTGCACACTCTTGATTAACATGAGAATTTTCAAGTATTATTGAAATCAATATGTACTTATATAAAGAAGTGTGTGTATATTAAAAAATCAAAGCAACTATTGTTATGCTAACACTGTAAAGGCAATATCAACATGAGGAATAGCAAAAGTTTCCTAGTAAAATCTGGATGTTGTTGCAAGCTTCTCATCACCTTATTTTCACACTATAATTTGTCCTGTGCAACGATAATTTTAAAATATTCTTCACAATCACCACACTCAAATTATTAAAGCTCATTTGGAGAGTAACATGGGACCAAAGGGACAAGTTTAAACCTGAAGACACAATAAATTCTTTGGTATACTTTTCATATTGAAAACAGTATTTTCCGTATTGTTACTGCTCTTATTGTTTTCATTAGTATCTCAATATGCTCTTCAGGTCATTACAAGTAAGAATTTCATTATATTTATAACACAGGATCTGAGGAATTAGAAGCTAGAGTTACAGCACATCAAAAAATTCTCAGTCTATTTCTTACAGGCATCATTTTAAATTTATAGTTCCATTACTTCCAACTGGATTTGTAGATTGAGTGCTGGTTTATGAAGTACTAATTCCTGCTTTATTTTTAAAAATACTGATTTCTTAGTTTAAAAAAAATCAAAATAACAATAGCATTTTCCCCCTGGGTTGCAAGCAGTTAGAATCCACCAAGAGAAAAATCATCTGTCAATTGCAAACATTGTACTTAAAAACAAATCCTCAGAGCTGTCTGACTAAGCAAATGTTTAAGCAAACAAATATATTCAAATATTCAAAGATATAGTTGATGTAGTACCACTTTTTGCTGAGCTTAATTCAAAAATCATTGCCATGTAGTAAACATAACACCCCCTAAAACAGAGATTAAAACAAGCGATGATAGAACTGCATATAAATGACAAAATAACCACAGGTATATGAATCTTTATTGCTGAAGAAGGCCATATTTCACAGTAAACACTAGAGGTGGAGGTGAGGTAATGGAAAAAATAACTGTTTCAATAAAAATAATAGGATGTTTTCAGTCTGTGCATGGTCACAGTGTTTGACAAAGCTCAGATCATACACCAGACCAATAATGTCTCATTCTTGTGGACATATATTATATTATAAATAGATATTATATACCAACATAATAATATTCTTTTGGCTGCATCTTATTGATCGTAAGACTTAAAGACAAAGTTTAAGATTCACATTTTCATTGTTTTTCAAGTCTATAATGCACACTCGAGTCACATTTTCATGCTTTTCTTCAAGGTCTTATAGACCTGAAAATTCATAGTTTTAATAAAATATTATTTTGTTTCTGTTTTCACTTGACTCACATTAAATCAGAGGACTCGGCAACAGTGCTATAAATTTACAGGCATTCATCAGAAAGATTAGAAGGCAGCAGTCTTGTCTTTGAATACATCTTTGACTTCCAAGGTGCATACTCTTATTTAGGGAACTCTACATTATGTTTTAACCGGGGTTTTTTTTCTTTCTTTCTTTAATATTTTCCCTGTCAAACTGTAAATCCCGAGGATCCTGGTCTCTGAACTGGTGTCAAGTGCCCAGCACCAAAGACTGTGCTGAGTGGTCAGCAGCAAACCTGCCTCAGGTAATTTGTATGCGCCGCTGCAGCACCGGCACAGAGAGGTTACAGTGCCCACTGCTTGGTTTAATTGGAGTTAAGTAGATCTATTATGTCGGTGTGCCCCTTCCACAAGCTGTTTATTTTGATTAATGCTTGCATCCCGAGGAGTGAAACGTCTGTGGGAGACAGGAACTTTGAGGAGAAATTAAAGAACAGTTTTGTAGACTAATTTTCCCAAGAGATATGTGTATTTTTAATGCTTCCCCCCTGGTGGGGGCAGCCAGTTTGAGACTCTGATAGATTCGCTGCTCAGGACGAGAAGTACTGAGCAATTGTTAGATTTTCACAAGAACTGAGACCCTCTAAATTACCACTCTTGCTTAAACATAATTTACTTCCAATTTGTGACAAAAATAATAGTGAGTAAACTATTAGTGAGGATGTAGACACTTGAAATGGGCAGTTTGAAAAAGTAAGGTTTGAAATAAGAGAGGGAAAAGAGCAGCTGGGAAGAAACTTCTGAAATTTCCTCCTAAACAAATGTATACACACCCTGCAAGGGTATCACGATGGAGGAAAGAACAGAGGTTAAGGCATAAGTTAGAGGAAGGAGGAGAAATCCACTATCTACAGGTAGCAGATTAGCAGGTAGTATCAAGGCTTTCATCTTCCTGGTCTGTAACAGGGCGGGGAAAAAAAAAAAGAGGGTTCTACTTACATAGGCTCACAGGAGAGGAAATATTCCTGGAGAACACAGGGAGTAGATGAACTTAACTGCAAAGAAAATGTGAGAACAAGGACAAAACCTTTCCAGACAAACTCCATCAAGGTCAGGTAAGTCTGAGTCCCCTCCAGCACCAGCTGACTCTTCCTGTGGTTACAGAGGGAACATAAATGATGTGTTTATGCTGAATGCCTGAAACCAAGGCACCAAACCTGGGCCATCTGTGTGTGTCACCAGCCATGTGTGCTACAAGAAATGGCTGTGCTGTGGTGCTGAAGTGCTGAAGGTTACTGAGAGAAAGTACTTTTGTGATCTTATTTATTGCACTGAAAAACTCAGGGAAATGTAGTGCCCTCAGCAGACAGAACCTGCACAGGGTCTCACAGAGCCACACCAGCCGCATCTGGTGGGTAATAGGGACAGAGCAATAACCTGGGGGAGAATTTTTAGGAGGTTAAGAACAAGAGAGACAAGCACTTATTAGAAAAAAGGAGAAACAACCGTAGTTCGAGTAACAGTTCATAAGTTTTCAAACTTTCACGATGCTTATCCTAATGAAAATTGAACCTCTCAACCTTCTGAGGTTAACTTGTCCCCACTTAGAACATCGTTAGGAGATAATGTCAATGAAATGGAACACTGTCACAGGACAGCAGTTTCCCACTGCTAAATAAATGCTGAGCCAAAGCCAAGATATTTATTTTCAAAGTGGGAGATATTTACCCTGTAAACATGTTCTGTTCCAGTGACTTTACGTCTGTTATACCAAACCGCTAATGAGGGAGATGCTGTCTGATGCATGTGGTTAAACTAATAAGAGTTTCTTGGTGTTCTCTTATTGAAAATACATATTTTTATTGGATTAGAGAACAGATTAGCTCAGCATTTCAGCTAATTTGGAAAACAGTTGATTCATTCCGATGCTGTTTCTGATATGCACAATTCTTCAGGAGTTCTTCAACATAAACAGCTGGAAAGCCCTGTTGTCATTCAGCAGCTCTAGAGCTGAAAACTTATTGCCTTGCCAGGCTAATGAGTTGACATATATGATGTGGCACTAGGACTGCAGATGTCAAAGGTTTCAAAATTACAGAATCCCCAAAATTTCTATATGTATGGGGCTAAAGGAATATTAACAGTTTCTGGCGATATGGAGAAGGAGGAAGATGTCTGGGCCAAGAATCTGCTCTTTGTGTGAACTCAAGAATTTCCAGGTGCAAGCCCAGGCAGATGCAGGAATTTGGACAGAGGTACATGTCCTAAATCATCCATACGTAGTACAGGTTCCAGAAGAAGGAGGTGGATATAGGGACATGAAGATAATTTTAATAGACACTTCTATAAACGGAAATCTCTGTCAGAGCTATAGAGTGATTTCTCTCCTGCTTTGACAATCACAGCCCTTGAATGTTGACTCCCTGGAAGAAACACAAAAACTGTTTGTACAAAAGACCTTTATTTTTAATTATTGCTTATATTAAGATAAATCAAAGCTTAAATTAGAAGTTCTAAAATTCAATAAATTTTGCATTTCTAACCATACATATTGAGGAAAAGATTTAAAGTATTATTTGGAAAAAAATATTTCTTGAGAGAAAAAAAATTTCCAGTAAAGACACTCCCTTTCCCAAGAGCACTGAGTTCCTAAGTCACATTGGTGCTAGTAGGATATTTGTTATTTCAGGGTTTTAAGACGCCCTTGCACTTCTGTGGATCTGTAGCCTCATTCCTAAAATTTCTTAAATCACTGTTTCTTTGGTAGTAAGAGATGAATATTGTGTATTGCATTGGCCTGAGCTGGAAGTTGATACAAATAGGAATAATTTAACACTGACTGTTAAAGGAAACTTATGTATTGCAATGAATTTTCTCTTATTATTTACACCTATTGTCTTTATTATTTTTACCATGTAGGCTTTTCTATGACAAGGAATTTGGGTGAAATTACCTGATAAACCCATTAATTCATTGCCTAGTAGTTTGTCGTAAGGTATTCCCAGTGCTTCCCCTCAATCAGGAGTCTCTTGGTGTCTGAAAAATAAACCAGCCTTGTGTTTGCCACAAGGGCACACCTTTATGACTTACTGTGTTCCACTTTGTTCCTTATCTTATGAACTCTTTTTTCTATTCTAAAAATGATTTTTATAAAAGGAATGTATTTTCCTGAAGCAATCCTAGGCAACACTGTCATGGGTTTGAGTTTGCATTTTGAGAAACCATGCTTTTCAGAATATATCCATAGATCCATGACAATCCTTTGCTTGGACCACATATGTCAGTGATGATAAGCTCTACAGCTTCCTCCATCTTCAAGTGGCTTCAGCATGCTTTTTGTGTAGGTTTATGTCAATTCATTTTAATATCGTTCAGAACAAATGTCATCAGGATCCAATAATCACAGTTTATGGGGTGGACAGAAAGCAGGCAGTGAAGTCTCTATTGGGATTTTCAGCATCAATTTATGAGGTGCATTGCAAAACTAAAATCCATCTGATTTCCATCAACTTAGCTGTAAATGTAGGCATAATGATTCTATCCACTTATTTTCAAATCAATTTAACATAACTATCTCCCAGAATTAGAAGACATGGATCACTGCACAGTTTAGGCACTAATATAGTGGGTTCTACGCACCAAAGTCCAATACCACTAATTAGTTTAGTGTCTCACTCCTGTATTCACTCCACCTCATTAACAACCATTGGAAAGAGTAGATTTGTGGGTTTGGGGCTTTCCTACAGAATCCATGCAATTTAGAGAGCAGAAAATGAAAAATGTTTTAATATTAACTCTTACAATTGATAAGTGTTTAGTGCACCAGAATGCTAAAAATTATTTAGTCCTTTGGGGATAGAAATGTCAGTAACTTAAAACTTGGAAGTTTGGACTGACATTGTTTGTGGAAAACTTGGACTGAATAAAAATGTCCATTTGATAAACAAATTGGAACTCTGTTTCATTTATGTTTTCTTCCAGTTTTCAGCTGTCTCATCAGCTTTGCTGAAGTACAAGTGGTTTACATCAGTGTAAGAATGCTGATGGCTGAAATGGGGGCACATCCCAAGTTAGACAATGTATTAAGCGGGATTTGTATGGAAATATTCATCACAACATTTCAGCCTGTATATTATTCCGGAGAAAAATTCAGTTCACAACATGTAAAGAAAGAATTGAGACATTAAGTTGGATGCATCTTAACAAGGAAGTTTAATTTGTATTTTCAATGTTTATTTATAGGGAAGGCTTTATTATTAGCAGGATGCTCATCTGATCAAATGCAATGATGCAATTAAATTGCTTCTTGTTGAAATAGGTTTTATGGTGCTTATTAAAAGTAAATATAAATAAATGTTTGAAGATCTGTGTGATCAGAAATGCCTTTTGATATCAGATAGAAATATATCAGTGCCTGAAATGCCTTAACTCTTTATTTAAATGAGGCAGATGAATGTTTATAACATCATCACACCAGATTAGTAAAAACGCAACTGACATAACCCATTTGGTTTTTTCAAAAGCTTTTGTCAGAGACCTCATGGGAGGCTATTAAAAAAACAACACAAAAAAATCATGGGCTAAATCAGAAATATCCAGGTCAAAGACAGAATCCAGTATGAGAGTAAACTGTTAGAAATTTGAAGAGTAAAGAAGAGTAAAGAATCGTAAAAATAGACTTTTTCTGCTACCAATTGGAGTGTGAAATCTATGGACAGAAGCACCCAAACAAGGCACAGTGTCTACTGCTTTTTTTGCTTCTGCCTTCATGAGAGAGATTGATGTAATGAAATGTGTAAAGCAATTAAAAGCATAAAAAATGAGAAGAACGGATACTAAGTAAGACAAGTGCTTATATTAGTTATATATTTTCATGGCCACTGAACCTCTGGAAATCCACCCCAAGGTGAGCACTATCAGAGAAACAGAGCTGTTAGGACAATCTCAGAGCTGTCACTGGTTATCTGAGAGAGTTTATGGGAAGAGGTGTCCAGAATACTGGAAAAGTGCAATTATTGAGATTATCTTTTAAAAAGTGGAAAAGAGGATGGATTTGTCGGCTTAACTTCACTTCCTAGAAAAATCCTGGAGCAAATAACCAAGAAAACAGTTTGTAAGCCCCTAGATGATAACAAAAAGATGAGTGACAGCCAACATGGATTTGTCAGTATGTTGGGTTGACCTTGTCTGGATGGAGGTACCTACCAAACTGCCCTATCCCTCCCCTCCTCAGCAAAGGGGAAGGGGGAATAAGATAATAAAAAACTCTTGTGGCTCAAGATAAAGGCAGTTTAATAAAGCAGAAACAAAGGCCATGCATGGAAGCAAAAGAAAACAAAAAATTTATTCTCCACTTCCCATCAGCAAGTGATGTCCAGCCACTTCCCAGGAAGGAGGTGTGGGAGACAAATATTGTAATAATGAATGTCCCACCTCCTCCTTTTGTCTCAGCTTTTAGTGCTGAGCAGATGTCATATGCAATGTCCCTTTGGACAGTTTGGGTCAGTGTCCTGGCTGTGCCCCCTCCCAGGATCTTGCCCACTCCCAGCCTGCTGGTGAGGGGGGGATGTTGGAGAGTCAGCGCTGGTGCTGTGCCAACACTGCCCAGCAGTTCCCAAACACTGGTGTGTTATCAGCACCTTTCTAGACACCAGTGCACAGCTCAGCACTGTGATGGCAGCTGTGGGGAAAATTAACTCCTTCTCAGCCAGGCACAATGCAGTCAGAAACAAGTCTTGTCAAACCAACTTCATTTCCTGCTTGGAGAGGGTAACAGGCCTGTAGACAGGGCAGAAGCAGGAGATGCTGTGTGTCTCCACTTCAGTGAGGTTTCTGACATTGTTTCACCTGACACTATCATAGTAAGAAAAGAAAATTTTGGCTGGATTAAATTGCTATGAAATGGGCAGGGAAATAGCTGGAAACTTGTACTCAAGGCATATGGAATGAAAATAAAGGGTATTTATTAGGACAGAAGATGTCAAGTAACTAAAAAGAGGTCCAGCCACTTGGGAGGATAAGAATTCCAAATGAGTTCAACAATTTGCACATTCAGTCTGAAACACCTAAGAAGACTTCAGGGAACAACTGGCTAATCAGGAGCTCTGCAGAAAAAGAACAGCGATGGAGAATAAGATAAGAGCGGATCTCTGAAATTAATACTATCAGCAAAGTGACACTTTTGCAGAAAAGCCAAACACTATTACGGGATGCACAAGCAGAAATAATCTCTGTAAAATACATGACATAATCTTTCTGCTCTATTTGGCATGAATGAGGTTGTAGCTGAAGCATGGTGTTCCCTCTGCTGTTTGCATTTCAAGAAATATTCGCATCAGGTAAAGGAAGAGCAGAGTGATTAGGGCTGTAGAAACTTGACCTACTAGAAATCAAAGAGTTGAGATTGCTTCCTCAAGAGAAAAGACCAAGTAGAGACAAGATTAGTAGTCTTCAATACATAAAAGGTGGCTGCAAAGAGGAAAAGATATTGAATTGTTACAGGTACCCATTTTCTATGCGACAAGAAATAATGTGCTCCAAATTGTGGAAACGGATATTTATGTGAGACACTAGAAGAACTCTTTAATGGTAAGAATGATTAAGCACATAAATAGGTTGCCTGAGAAGATTCTGAATCTCCTCCACCAAAGACCTTAAGAGCAGTTCAGATAAAAATATGTTAAGAATAGTTCAGAGAGAGCTAATCCTGCCTGGGGTGAAAGAATGACCCCTTGATGTTCCTTCCACACATTTTTTCTTTATTTCTTCACTACATTAACACAATGGAGCACAAAGATTCACCACTCAGAGCCATTAAGTGAATGCATTTGCTAACTATATGCACAATGGATAAGCAGGACATTGGCAGATGTCACAACTGTCTCCAGTTAAGCTTTATTCAGAGGAATTTTTGGCAGTAATATGTGAAAAAAATAATAGCAAAGATAGATTGAAATACTTATTCACAGTGCTGGCTAGGCTAGCTAGCAAAGCAAGAGATCTTGGCGAATTAGAGAGATGGGCAATCACCAACCACATGAAGTTTAATAAGGGTGTGACTCTTGGGGTGTCCTGCACAGGGCCAGGAGTTGGACTTGATAATCCTGATGAGTCCTTTCCAGCTCAGCATATTCTCAGATTCTATGATTCTCTGATCTTCAGATCTAGGTGACTGTACATAAAACACAGTAAGGGCTTCTTCAGCCTTCCCCAGAGGTGAAACTGAGCATGAAAGAAAGGAGTCCACATTAACACTTACAATGCCTTTAGGTAAAGTCATTTTATTGGGTTTTAACCGGTATTATATGAATTTGGGTCATTCTCTAGCATAAATAAAGAAGCCCAATTTTGTATGGTTTCCTTATTACAGGAACTGAATTACCAGATTCATTGGAGATGAGTGGGGAATATTAAAAACCTTCCCAAAAAGGTGATATACTAGAGTGCATTTCATCTTACAATTCAAGATCACATGAGCACACAACATAATTTGTGCCACTCAATCAGTCACAGAAATTAAACCCTAGAATATCTCTAACTAGAATTTTTTTTAATGCTACCTGCTTTTAGAGAAGTCTGGCTTGGAGAAAAGACTGTGTTCATCAGAAGGGCAATACAGCAGCACTCATAAATAGATGGTACGGTTTTAACTCCATAAGACTGCTGCAACTCTCTGCATAATAGAGGTTTGTATTGTGTTAAAGGGTTTTCTTGTCCTCACTTAGTAAATGTGCACCATTATTAGCCATCAGAGTCTACACTTGGCCATTCTTCGTTTGCAGACACGTAATCTGTTCCAATTTGCTGCTTTGAAACTAGCAACTCTCTTTTGGAGAAAGAGGTTTTACCTAAAAGCAGCACATTCCACTTCTCAGGAAAATGCATAGAATCACAGAATCACAGAATTGTTTGGGTTGGAAGGGACCTCAGAGACCATCTTGTTCCAACCCCCTGCCATGGGCAGAGATACCTTCCACTTGACCAGGTTGCTGAAAGCCCCCTCCAACCTGGCCTTGAACACTTCCAGGGACAGGACATTCACAGCTTCTCTGGCTAATCTGTGCCAGTGTCTCACCACGCTCACAGGAAAGAGTTTCCTCCTAACACCTAATCTACATCTCCCTCTTTCAGTTTAAACCCTTGTCCTGTCTCTCTCTACCCATGTACAAAGCTGCTCTCTAACTTTTTTGCAAGCTCCCTTAAATTACCAAAAGGCCACAGTGAAGTCTCCCTGGAGACTTTTCTTCTTCAGGCTGAACAGCCCCAATTCGCTCAGTCTGTCTTCAAAGGAGAGATGCTCCATCCCTCTGATCTTGTTCGTGGCCTTCTCTGGTCTCACTCCAACAGGTCCATGTCCTTCCAGGGCTGGGGCCCAAGAACTGGATGCAGCTCTGCAGGTGGGGTCTCATGAGAGCAGAGCAGAGGGGGAGAATTCCCTCCCTTGACCTGCTGGCCACGCTTCTTCTGGGTCTACACACAAGTCTGTGCAGCATCAGATGAGTCTATTCTGTCTTTTGAAATAGCCAAGGTGCTACCCAGAGCCTTTACCACGAGGACAAGCCAAAAAACACTATATGCATTAAGACCCCAGGGATTCCTTATAAGAGATGTTGTCCTTCAAGTCATAAAAGAACAAATCCATTCTCCTAAAATCATAAAACATAACACAATATTTCTGGGTTTTGTAGAATTTATAAGATGAAGAAACAAGGCCTTTCCACCTGCTTACAGTGTCAAGGAGAGAAACCTCACTGTGTGCATTTCCTATCTAAATATGTTTGTCTCATATCTCAATAAAATTATTGTACTATTTTCCCCACCTGCAGTCATCCTCACAAAGTGGATAACTGTGCCTGAGTCTCTAAACTGTGTTGGTGTTCTTCGGGATATAAACTGCTGCACAGATAACTAAAAAATCATCTGCTTTCAAGGTTTAAGTTTGATCATAAGAGAAAGACAATTGCTTGCACAACTTTTAGAGGAGGAAAAGTTATTTGCAGAGTTTAAAGGTGTTACTTGTTGGAATACAGCAGTGCAGACTTGACAATTTGAAATTACTGTAAGTGTCACTAAATAAAGTAATGGGGTCAAATCTCATGTGTCTCTAAACTGGTACAGGTCCGTGGAGTTTAACAACACTGTGCTAATTACATCAGCAGAGAATTTGCCCTCTAGTTTTTAAAGGCCTGTCACAGACAAAAAATGCTTTTTACAGGCATTTCTTCTCAATTTGATATCCTTGGATGTGCTGGTTTGTGTTTATACAGTTGCAGAGACTGATGCAGGGAGAGATCTGTGCAGTTCTCTGGCTCTGGCATAGCTATCAGCAATCTGTACGTTTTCATTTTGAACTCTGGTACCTTGGAATAAGCTGGAGAAGAACTAATAACTCTGCCTGGTGTCTACAGGTCTAGAGAGATCTGAAATGCTTTTATTGATAGACAATGAACTCTGTTAGTGACTGAGGAGTGTGGAGAAGGTTGAGGAGGTTTCTACTGCCAAAAGAAAACATAACTATTGAACTACTTTTACTGAGAAAGGGAAAAAAGCAAGCAAACAAAACAACTCAACATACTGTGTATTAGGTTTGAATTCACCTTAGGCCCTTTATCTACTTTTTTATCCTGTTTTCTCTCTGCTTTATTCCCCACTCAAGCCTATAAGGATTTGACAGCACTGCTGCCCTTTAGCAATACTAGCTCTGCATGGGAGGGCAGCAAAATATTAGCTAGTTTAATGGCATTCTCTGACTCCCTAGAAGAGCAGCATTCATCATCATCACTTAAGGAAACCCCTCATCTCAAGTAGACAAGCTCAAGCAGGTTATTGCATCCACATCCATTACAAGGTTGCAACACCTACACTGAGGTTACCAAGAGTCAACATATGTTTTACTACTACTTCAGAGAAAATTAATGTATTGAACACCACAGTGCTAGCTAATTATCCATGTCATCGACCCCGCCACCTTAATGGAAAGTATTGTTCACCCATTCCACAGCAGCTCACACAGAATTAGCACAGGCTTGAACATGTTATAATTAAGGTCTGGAAGCACGTAAATGGTTAGAAAGACAAGAGGCCACTTTAGGTCTGCCTTACACCCTCTCTCCTGTTGCTGTTCCAGGTGCCACTATGAGTTGTGTTTCCGTTCACATACGTGTGTGTTCCAACCTTGTGTCAAACAGTGATGCCCAAGGCAGTTTTTCTTTGCATCCTAAGGCCGTGGATGGGTTCCTGTGTTAATTCAGGCTAGAAGGGGCCTCATCCATTCAAGCTCCTGCTCACAGCAGGTTCAGCAATGAAGCCTGACCAGGCTCCTCAGGGTTTTTACAGCTTTGGACAGCAGAAGCAGTGCAGAGGTGTGAGCACAGTGCTCCATCTCTCAGCTGAGTGGGTCCTGATGACCACTGAGTGCCACAGACATCTCTTCCCTATGTAGGACTAACTCTGCCATGTAGAGTCTGTGTCTATTTCCTTTTAATTTTTTCCCTGCTAACACCTGACCACTTTGTCACCACACTCACAACATTGATGCAGGAAGTCCCAAAATGCAGTTCTAAGTTTATAATTGTTTGTGGTTTCCAAACCACCATCTATTTTCTAGTTTCTTTCCCACCATTAATTTCCCCCCTCTTTGCTGACTAGTCAGTTGTCTTAAATATTATCTTTTTAAGTCTCCATGGTGTCCAAAGAATAGGAATTAAGCTTCTGAGTGTTCTCGCAGATTTAATCTTGCAATTTTCTACCTCCTACTGTTCATGACTCTGGCCAGGACTCTCTTCAGGAAGATTATTTGGCATGAGTAAATATCTTCAAGGTCTGAAGACTCCATTTCAATAAAGTTCACAAAGGCTTTCATCTTTATTGATATGAAAGTTTGCAGCGTGATTTTTTAAACTTAGTAGCCTAGTGTAGTGTTTTCTTTGGACTCATAACAATACTCCTGTCCAGGAGTTAGGAGAACTGTAGAAATTATCTTTCCAGTATTTTGATTCTTCTCTTTCTTCCTGAACTCAGAAACTGGATTATAGGATATAAAGATATGGAAAATGTTAAGACCACTGCACAGGACTGAAAAGTAGAGATACAAGGTTTATAAAGTGTGTTCCAGATGGCTGTAGACTTGTCACAAAAGATTTTTTGCCTTGACCTGAAGTTTTTAGTGTATTAACTGTGGGATCATCTTAGTGTTTATGCAAAGTAACTTCAGGCAACTGTCAAACTCTGAGAAGTGCTGACAATTTTGAAATCATTAAAAATCAAATTCCTCTGAAATGAGCAAAACAACACTGTCTCATGACAAAACTTTCATGAAGCAGACAGAAACATAATAATGGCGTCAGAAGCTGAGATCCCTAAGGAAACACACCATCCTTTCAAAGCATCAATGCACAGATTTTCTCAGAATGCAGCTGGTTCAGAGCATCTTTCCAGTTTTGAACCTTTAACCAAATATCAATATGAAGGTTTGGGCGCCAAAACCAAGACATTGTTCATGGAAAAGTAAACTTTAACTTAACTGAGCATGAGGTTCAGCTAGACAACATCCTCTTCTCCCTCTCCATTTGTTATACTAGAAATCATGAAGAAGATAATTTTTTTTGTTATATTCTTACATATTTAATTGCCAGGTTTACTATTGCCAGCTTAAAACTATGACTTTTCTGAAGAACTATAAAAATTTAGATGACAGCAAAGAAGCTCTAAAATTAAATAAACATCATCCTTCAAAATCCAGGCCAGAAAATACGTGTGTAAGGCAGATACAGTAAATCTATGTACATATTTTAATGGATTAGAAGTATAATACACGTGGATGACTGTCCTATGCTATGTTTTATTTGATACACTAAATGCATCATATCTTACAAACCACAGAGAACTGTGCACCTGTATTAATTACATTTTTAAGTGATTTTCTAATCTTTGGACCATTTTGCTGTCTGACTGTTGCAGAGAGTGTATTAGAATTTCACACAGCACTGCTGTTTGAAAGAATTTAAATAGTAAGCAAAAGCTCTCCATTTTTTGTGTTCTTTCAGCCATTTATTTCTATTAGTATAAAAGTGCCTGTTTTACATTATGCAAACATGCATTGCAGAAGCAAGTTGGATAGTAGGTTAAATCTTAGAGAAGAAATATATGCTATGATAACATTACCCAGTGTGGATGTGTTACACTTAAGGCATTAACTTCAGTATAAATCATTTTTTATATGAAATAAAAGTGCTTTATTGCATTACAGTGAGATCCTAAACCACAGTAGATGGATGTCATAGGATGCAATCCGGGTGCCAGTCAACTGGTGCTCTTTTTAAAGTAAAGATTGAAATTGTAGACAATGATATCCAGAAGAACATAAAGATCTGATGTATACCCACAAAATCAATGACTGTTTAGAATGAAGCTTGAAAACTGGGTATAAAACACTATCTTTGCCTCATGGAGCTAGGCCTACATCTTGTCCCATTGAGTGGATTTATGGAGGCAGTACTGCAGTATCTTTAAATGAATGAGAATTCCCTTGCTCCTCCAGGTCTAAGGCACACAGTGGAACATTATGACCTGTTGAGATTTCTCTGAACAGCAGCAAAGGTAATAACAGCTTCACTGACAGGGATATGGCAAAACAACCAGTCCTTCCTTTGAAGAATTATCTTTGCTTGTGAATTGTATAACCGTAGTATAAATGTATGTTTAGTAAAATAAGGAATTAACTTATTTTCAGAACTTGCCGGAAATTTTCCATCTATGTTCTTCCAGTAGGGGAAAAAAAAAAAAAAAGTGATGTGAAAATGCAAATATTTTTCTGAAAATGTCATTTTTCTGAGAAAAGCTTTTTTTCTGCCTTAAAAACACGTCATATACATTTGGACTTAAAAGCATATTTACTGTTCTTTTTTCCCCCCCCAAGAATTTCCTCTGTACATTACTAACTAACCTTTAAGTAGCAGTTTTCATCAGTAGCTTTCAAATCAGTACAAAGGAGGAAAATGTCATTGTTCCTCCTGAAACTACGGCACAGCAAGGGAGGAGGAAGAAGATGCTAAGTGTCTTGCATTAATCTCCCAGCACGCCAGTGCAGCACAACCCACCTCCCAAACCCCACAACTGTTTTCTACTCACTTTTGCACAACCAGCCATTACTCCCTGTTTGCCTGCTCTTTTAGCAAGAATCCCACTGAAATCCTCAGCCTAAAATAACTCTAAGGATGGTGGAATATGGATTTAAATTTTACATTTGAGCAGTTCATCGGCTGAAGGCAGAACTCAAGGCTCAGTTAGAAAAAGTTCTTCCCTTCTTTCTCAGTTCATCAGTTTCTAAGTACTGGGAAGCCAAACAATGTGAATTTTTGTGCCTTGAATGTTTATTGTTTTACTTTGTAGCTCAGCTAAGAAGAAGAGAGCAGGTGTGGAAGGCAGGGAAGAACAGTGGGACTTCTTCAAGACAGGAAAAAATACTTTCAGGCATGGGGAGAAAAAGAAAATAAGCTGCTCTGTGCTACCACTGAAGGAGATGAACTACATTACCAACAGTAGTTTTGCCTCTTGCTCCATGCATCTCATTTTTTGCATAATAAGAGAAAATTATACTTTGTCATGCTGTATTAAAGATAATTATCTCCCTCAGTCCTTGTGGTTTTCTACGGTTCTGTAGTTAACCCTTTTACAACCCTTGATATTTGCACAGCAACTGGTTGTCACTGCCTCAGAAGTGAAATTCTGTGCTTGTTCCTGAAGAACTTTTTATCAATCCAGGTGTTAATCTTGACTCATGGTCATTCAGTCAGCAACTGCATGGTCGTCAGGGACAAGAGGAAGCAAATATCCATGGAAGTTGTATTGATTTCCACATAGCTGTGAGTGTGGAAAAAATGTTTAGGGCTAGTGACAGGAATTACCTATGGTAGCTGCTCTTCTAGCAGAGGGCCTTTTGTAGGAAAATCAGTCACTGAAGGAGATATCCAGGGAATCTGCTCTTGGAGGTCCTGTAGGTCTGTGCATTCCCAAAGCCTGGAAATCTGCTGATGTCCTTGAGAGTATCGTGGTGTTCATGTTCACTGACATAGCTGAATGAATGGCTGGCAGACAGATGTGAGTCACAACAGTGAAAAGGGTCCAAAGAGATGAAAACCACACCAACAAAAGAGATGTCTTGAATGAGAGCAAGAGGTGGCAAGAGGTGGCTGTGCACCTATCACTGAACACAGTGCACCTTCCAGGGACTATCTTTGGAAAGCCTACAGGGTGCTGCCAGTAGTGGATACCTGAGCCATTAAAGTGCGTTAAAGGGCTTTCAGATTGTGAAACGCTGTAGATTTCTTATCCCTGGAAACGTTCAAGGCCAGTTTGGATGGGGCTTTGAGCAACCTGGTCTAGTGGAAGGTTGAAACCAGATGCTATTTAAGATCCTTTTCAACACAAATAATTCTATGATTCTATGAAATATAAAACCTCATGTTCCAGTATTGAAGCACGAAAAGGCTTGGCTTTGCCTACAAGCCAGCACTGGAGCCCTCCTTGTCTCAGGGCTTTCTTTCTTGGACTTGCAGGAGGGCAGTGTCAGGCAGGATGCTTGGTTACCTCATGTATTTTTACCTTATGGTAATGCCTAAAAACATCAGCTGAAATAACTGCACCGTGTACCAGCACTACAAAAGACAATAGGATTCTCAAGTCACCTATCACTTAAATAGACAAAACAATGGGAGAATGTAAATATTATCATTCCTGCTGAGCAAAGAGAGAGCTGGTATCACTCAGAGAGGTCAGGTGGATTAAGGAAGAAAACCCAGATCTCGTGACTGCCAAGCCAGTGTCTGAACCACACAACCACAGTTCTGCTCTCGACAGAGCCTCTCTCTCTGGGTTTTGATCAGCATATATTGCTTCCAGCAGTTCCTCTGACTGATTTCCACATCCCTATTAAATTATTCTATAGATGATGTAAAAGGTCAGGGGGAAAAAAAAGCGCATGCAAAAGTGTTGAGAAAAATGCCACCCTTTTTTTGAAAGCTTATTGTAAAATAAATAAATAAAGTAGTATTAAAGAAGGGAAAATTACCAAGGGAGTCATAAAAAGTTAGCTTTAGGCCAGAGAAATGTTGCTTTTCATTTCTATATAGTACATGAGAATATTTTGTGGACTAACAGTGCATGAATAATGTTTTATTAAAATGTATATCTTTACAGCTTTATTTTATCAGGTCCTTCAAGGCCTGGCATAAAAAAGGTTTAACAAGTTTGACACATGCTGATTTAGCATTTATACCACAAACTGAATCTGCTTTGTGAGGGAAAATAGGCCAGCTTTCAAAATACAAACACTGTGAAGTATTCAAAGTGAAACAAAACAAAAGTGAGAAGTGGGAAGAAGGAAAATGAGAGGAAAAATGCAAACCGTGATCATTCCAAACCTGCTGTGCAAAGGTTTTAGACTAACTTTGAAAATACATCGCAGTAAATGCTGTAGCACTGATGATTCCAGCATCCAAGTTTCCTAATGGAATATGCAAATCTGGTCCGTAGAACTCAACTAAAATTAGCCAGTCAGGGTTTCTTCTCTTTTATTCTTTCAGTTGAGCGCAAGATTGGGCCCTTCCTGAGTCACCTTAACCCTTTCAGCTACCAAACATTAAAACTAAAAGAAAATGTTTTTCAGAATGTAAGAGTTTTAAAATTTTAAATTAATGTCACATCATCAGTCGCAGGAGGCATTTTAGAAATCTCCTGGTTCATCCTCCATCTCCAACCCAGAAGAAAATGCTGCAAGCCCCAAAACTTAGGAGAAAATAAGCTTTTTCTGTGTAGGGTAACCTGTGACCTAGATTCCTGCGATATTAAAGTTAGGCGACCCTCAGCTAAACTCTTAGCTAACCTGTCTTGACTTTTTAAATGTTTTTAAGTATGATTTTTCTTTTTGCACAAAGCCTGGATAGCTGGCATATTTTACAACTTTGCATTTCCATTATTAAAATTGCCAGATGGAGACCAGTTAAAATGATTTTTATTTCTGTTACTTTGATATTTTTGTACTTCTGCTTTTAAAGTAAGCAGATGGGGGGTTAGCTAAATCCTCTGAGCCATTTGTTTATAAATGGGCTGCATAGACAAGTATATAAATCTATACCCTAAGCTTGCTGGAATTGTTACAGCACTACAATAGGCAAAGGATGGATAACATATCCTTATTGTTAACAGGACACCATCCTTATAGACCTAATCAATAAATTAATTAAGATTTGAGGTGTACCAGTGCCCAACCTCATGGTGAGGCTTTTATGTTGCGTCTACATCTCTTCTATATTTCCTATATTTCTACCAAATTAGAGACAACAGAAATTTGCCTCTACCATGACACATATCTGAACTTTTATTTCTTGGTATGTTGAACAGCAGAGACCCACTCTACATCATAACTTAACATGTCTGCTAGAGGGAAAGACACTTCATACAAAGCCACTGTTTTTTCTTAGCAATACACTCTTATGACATTCATTTAATCTAAAGATTATTTTTATTATTTTTCCGACCTCTGTATCCTCTTTGGTTTAAAACTCCAAAGCTTTCTAGTACATTAAATTCTTTTTAGTACTAATTATTCCAAAGGTAATTAAAATATTTTTTTTCATTTATATAGTAATTTTCCTACCATCAATTTTTGAAAGAAAATTCCAAAGTTACTTCTATGGGTGTAAGTGGGCACAGTCACTTTCTGCAGCAATCCAGGAGAGGGAAGCAGTCATGGTTGTCACTTTTCATTGCAATTTCCCAAAATTATACGGATACCATTTGTAAAGCCTGAATGTCAAAACTTAAAATTAACAGACCTTGTCTCATCAAGTACACATCATGATTTTGATGAAACCAAGTCCTTTACTTACACGCATCTGCTTGAAATAAGTGAATATGGGGATTGCACATCAAAAATCCTACAATTTATTAAGCTGTGTGGAAAGGTCCTTTGTCCTTTTAGAAACAGAGTAGTTTGTAGTTTTAGCCAACAGTTTTTATCTTAACAAGTGTCCAGTGTCAATTAGAATAAATCTTTCCTTACCAGTCTCCATAGGCAATAAATATTGGGGAGGGAATATGTTTCATGTGCGAACAGGCATAGTAACACATCTGGTAACATTAACAAAAATTTTTAAGCCAATTTTTTCCTTTTTAGTCTATATTTAGTATGAGATAGGTTCACAATTTCCTGAATAAATAGCATAACTCTATACAACAATTGCCAGTTTCTCTCCATTGTATGTTTTATTGCTGGGTAATTCAAAACTGAAAAAAATTTTTGAAATCATCCTAGGAAAATGTAGTTACATTGGGTAATGGGGCTAATGGAAAGTGATAATTGGGGAAGCTATAAAAGTTGGAAATTTTGTGGTTAATAATAAAGGAGAAAATGCTAATTTTGACTGCTTCTCAGTAATCTGCACAGAAGAAGATTTGTGTAGCAATAAAAATCTGATCAATGAAGAACTTGTCTTGGGATTTTCACACAAATTGACAAGTTCTGCACATCTACTTTTTATGGTGACATATTGCCCTGCTTGTTTAGTTGCCTCTTCTATGAATTTCCATTTCAAATTTAACTTCTAATCCCTTTGTGAATTTAACATAGTGCTGTGACAACAGTAGGACACTACGAATCCTTCAGAACTTTCCAACACATGCTGTGTGCTCCATGGCAAATTTATCTTGGCTTCAGTGGCAATGGCTCTGAAACACCACCACAGATTTAATTTAATGTCATCCTTCTCATAGCATTTTCTTCTTCTTTAGTTTAACCTTCTTTCCCATTTGGAGAGTGATAATAAGGGTTAATTGCTGTAAGTGCTCGTTGATATAAAGTCGGCTGCTGGCTGCTGGTGAGCGTGCTGCAGGAAGGTCTGCAGAGCAATTGTTTTGCTCTGTTTCCAGCTCAGCGTTGCGGGCGGCCCAATCCTCTCTGCAGGCTCTGCTCCCGCAGAGCTGTCCAGATGGTCTGACTCTGGCCGCCTTCCCTTTCATGTGAGGTGGGGAAGTGGTGGGGAAACTTTGTGTCTGGATGAAATGACTCATCCTCCACAACCCTGGGCCTCAGCTGCTCTACAATCCTCAAAAGATCCCAACATGTGCCTTACACTATTGTTTTCTTTTTTCTTTATCTTTTTCTTTTTTTTTTTTTTTAATAGTCTAATCACTACAGCTTGTTCCTTGAGCCCTGGAAGGATGCAGGGGAGCAGATGTTGCCCCCCTATTATCTCAGTAGTGTGGCAAGCTGGAGAGTGACAGGCAGGACACATCGGGATGGCTCTGGCAGGCTACAGTCAGTACAGCAGATGTTTCAGTGATTGCGGCATGTCAGGAAAAGGCACATTTTACAGGTTTGTGAAAGATACAACCTGACTGAGACCTATTAGAGACCAGTGTCCCCCCACTCCCCACTGCAGCCTGACCCTCAGCTGGTGAACTATACAGCACAATACTCATGCTTCAGTCAAATCATAGCAGGAACAGCCAAGAGGACTTTAAACTAGCTTGTTTAGTAGGATATTGTGAAGGGCCAGGCAGTCCAAACTCAAAATTTTAACCTGCTCAGCAATTAAATACATTTTCTTATTGCTTACATGAGTTAATTGATTTCTGTACTATGACTTAAAATCGAGGGAACAGGGAATTTACATAGAAAAATCTGATATAGTTACCTTGTTGAAAGACTGCTGATTTGAATAAACAGATTTAGTATTTTTACACATAAACAGTCTAAAATGGCTGGAGTAGGAGTCAAAAAAAGGAGTGAAAAGGATTTTTGGATCATAGGATGGCTGGGGTTGAAAGGGACCTCAGAAGACCTCTAGTCAAAACTCTTGATCAAAGCTGGGCCAGTCATGAGGTCACACCAGGTTGCTCAAAACAGGAATCTGAAAAATGGGTCTCTGCAAAGCATAAAATATACTTGCCATAAAAAAGTACTTGAAATGGAGCACTTTGTGGAATTATTGGATGGGTGAAGTAGGAGGTGCCCAGAGTCTTGGTGCTGTGAAGATCTGTGCAGGTTGATAAGGTCATGGACCCCATGATGACAGGAAAAGCACTAAACCCACCCCCTGCATCTGCCCCGGCAGGACTGAGAGTGCACATCCATCAGTGATGGGATGCAGTGGTGTAAGGCTGGCTCCACTGCGCTGGTTCTGGCCAAAACCAGCACACTCCACTCAATTATTTCAAACAAGAGACGAATCAAACCCCAGAATAAGACGTGCTATTCCATAAGCTCCAGTCAGTAACGCATGGAGGAGAATGGAGGTGTGATGGGAGATGGCCCCATCCCTGGAAGTGTTCAAGGCCAGGTTGGATAGGAGCCTGAGCAATCTGGTCTGGTGAAAGGTGTCCCTCTCTATGGTGGCACGGTTGGAACCAGATGACCCTTAATGTCCCTTCCAACCCAACTCATTCTAGGATTTAATTATTTCATTTCCTGAGACAAGACTACTGCATCCATGCACTTGGTAGCAAATTATCAGTGATGATTTGTTTGGGGTCTTTAAGTTTCAAACATAAATGATACTGTGCTCAGTGCAAACAAAGTCTCTCCTGGACTTCATTACATTGGATAAAGATGAATTTGTCGCTAGTCTGGAAGCTGGTGTTGCCTGAGGATGAACGATCATGACATGATTACATTCAGCACAGCAAACTGAGTACATACCTGCTAGTCATTCATATACTGGTGCTTTCAAAGAGATAATTTTCCAAAGGAGGAAAACTCTGAATGAAACTGATTGGAAAATAGACAGTTCTTTATTCATGGTTTATTAGATTATCATAATTCCACAGTGAGGAAAGAGGATACCTTTGGCTGAAAGCTTATGACATCTCAGCAGTATGGATGGCAATATTAGATAGACAGAGATGCAGCAAGAGAAAATGAGGGGGAAAATCAAGGAATAGGGATAAATGAAAATTTATTAAATATATAAGGTTGTAAAAGAGAAGCCAGAGGCAGAGCAGAGGGTGGCTGTCAGGACTAAGACCAAGTGGGAGAAGCTGAAGGTGTGCCAGGAGCAAACAGCAGTGCTACAGCTCAGGGGACTGTGAATATTTATTGCCACATACTGGTATTGTTGCTGGTAAGACAGTAACAGTCTTTGGCTCTGGGATAGCCCATTTACTTCAAAGTGGTTCTTATATCACTCTTTAATATGGGAATTCCCGCCTTTAGGAACCCTTTTCTTGTATTATTGAAAATGACTTAATTTCTAAAACTCCAATGTATTTTTCATTCACTAGGTTATTTTCTTAATTATATTTGTTGGAGATAGATTCAATTGCAGTTTTGTTCAGTTTCAATTTGTGTTCCTATTTCTGAAGCCTTTGGCAGTCTTTCAAAGAGTGTCCATACACACTGAATTTAGTCTCTCAGCCTTAGATGATAGCTCTCAATAAATCCACATGCAGTGCTTGCAGAGGGGAGAGCACCTTCCCTTTCCTCCTCCTTTGAGCAGACCTCCAGAATAAATCATGATCCGAAACACTTCATTGATCTTGGCAAAGCTCTTCTTTCTGCCAAACTCGATGGCTGATGAAGTTGCAGCTACTATTTCTCCAGTTTTGTGCCAGGTTTAACAGCAGAAAGTAAAGATTTTGTTCTATATTAATGTTTAAGTGTTGTTTTTCCATTCCAGGTGTCCTAAGGCTGTCCTGCTACCCAGGCCAGGACAGCTTTCCATGACAGTTATTTTGCTCAGAGAAGAGTTTGGAATATCAGTTCAGGTGGTTTCACTAAATTGGTTTTCACCTCTGATGTGGGGGAAAGTGGCCAGGTGGGAGCTGGAAGGGAGGAATTTGCTTCAACAAGAGCTGGCAAACTTTCAGCATGTACAGGTGAGGATAAAAAGTGACATTGCTGCTCCATGCTGGGCTGAATATTCTTTTAAAACAGTTTATTTTAAAGCAGTTTCATACCTCTTTCTGTATGTGAACTCTTGGTACAGATCCTTACTACACAGAGGGAAAGTTTTCAAGAGCACATCAGGAAAGACAGAGGTGGGCAATGGGTTTTTCTAGATCCTGGGTGACAAATATTTTGGTTCTGTGTTTGAAACACAGCAGAATTATTTGCTCACATCACCTAAGGATAATGAAATTTGTTTCAAATTCATGGAAATTTAGATAGCTAGAAACATCTCTTGGGAATGGATCATCTTAAGTGTGTAGATTGGGTGAAACCGCACTGAAAGGGAATTTTTATTTGCCATACCATGGCCGTGGTTAAGGTCAGTTCACAAAAGGCATTTGGGCTCCTTCAAACACACATGGGCTGCTCAGTTTGTCAACAAAAGGCAAAATACGAGAAAAGGCACAAAATATTTGGCTGAAAAATATTTAACTAATAAGAATGTAACAAATGGAAACCAGGAGTTCCTTTAAAAATTCCATTCCCTTATGGCATTACAATAAAAAAATATTAGCACTCGCAGCTCTGTACTTTACAGCCCTTGGCAGTCTGGGGAAGATTGTGGCTACTCATGACCAGCAGAGAACAGGTTAATGGGGTTGAAGAGAGGCCAATTAATATTCCAAACAGGCCACAGCCAGATGATTGTGTTTTGGGAGAAGTGTTGGGCACAGTTTTGTCATCAATAACATCAACGTGAAGCCTGAACTCATTACTGACAACATGAAACAAACATGAAATTTAAATGCAGCATCCATAATTAGAAAAAATTACTTACTTTTTAAGGAGATGGTAACTAATAGAAAAAATAAAAAAAGAAAGCTTGGGAGTACCTAAAAGCAGCCTGGTTAGACTAGACAACCTGACTAGACACCTATTTCTGCAAGAGGATAAAGTTTCCTCAAACTACCACGTAAGGAATAATTAGCAGCAGCTGGAACTTCTCATTTGCAGACAAGCTACAAACTAATAGAGAAATATAAATTATTTGAAAAAACTACCATGAAAAGCAGGACTATCTTCCCCTCCTGGTTTCCTCAGGCAGAGACTGAACTCCTTCACAGCTGTTGAACAACAAAGCCAGTTTGTAATTCAGTCCTCTAAAATTCTGTCAGACGGTGTGGGGAGCAGTGTTAAGATGGGAAGCTTAAAGAGGTAGATTTAAATTGGATATCCAGAATAAATTCTTTACTGTAAAGGGTGATGAGGCACTGGCACAAGTTGCCCAGAAAACTTTTGGCTGCACCATCCCTGAAAGTGCTCAAGGCCAGGTTTGATGGGGCTTTGATCAACCTGGTCTAGTGGAAGGTGTCCCTGCCCATGGCAGGATCTTGGAACAAATGATCTTTAAGGTTTCTTCCAACCCAAACAATTCTGTGATTTTATGATCCACTGATCTCTTCTTGCCTGACACACCAGGCATCTGTGAAATGAAGGAAGATTTCCGAGGACACCCCATGAATTATTAGCAGCCAATCCAACCCAAACCTGGGGGACTCAGTCCATATTAGGTACTGCAGCTTCCAGAGAAGTGTGGATTTCCTTAGGCTGAACACTCAAATGAGGAAAGAAGGGTATTTTCCTTGCCTTTCAACGGGCCAAACTTTACGATACACAATTTTAAAGACATCCAGTGTCTAGGGGGTAGTGCAATGTTCTAGAAAGCTGCTTCTATTAATCTCACTCTTTTTTCAGTGTTTATTGGTTGGATTTTGTCAGATGAAGCAATGAATGTTTATGCCCCAGGTTTAGAAAGCAATAAAAATGTTTTATTTTCAACATGGGGACCTGTGCTTGTCTTTATTGGAATCACAGCCTAGGCCTTGTCTGGGAGAAAAATCACTAACGTGCTTGGGCTTGTGTAAATGAGGTCAGCAAGAAAGAAAAGTGTGACATGAGTCTTTGAGCATTTTTGAACAGAAAGTATCTCCTTGTAAAAAAACTATGTGTGTGACTATGACCTGTTGTATAGAAATAATTTAATCTGGGCTACAGTAGCAATTAATGCTTTAAAAGATACAAAACTTTTATGAAGAGATGTAGGAAGTAATGGAATCAACAAGATGGGAATGAATGAATGAGTGCTTAGGTGATACCCTTTTCCAAAACAAGTAGTCCTCAGAAAGAGCAAAAGAAATGTGGTACTGCTTTTTCAGAAATTAAAGAAATTTCTCTAGATAATAAAGGCAAACAACTGCATTCAACATATAATAAAGAAAGTTTTCTCTGACTTTCCCTGACTAAGAACTTTTAGAATGAAGTTTCTTATGGATGTTGTCCCTTAGAATTGAATTTATTTCCATCCTTCCCTTGATGCAGCGACACTGTTATGAAACTCTCTCCTGTGCTGTTTTCACAGGGATAACATGTTGGGGTTTTTCTCAGGAGAGCAACAGCTTGTTTCAGCGCGCTCCATGGTGCTTTGTTTAGATACACACACACACCTGTACATGGATTTGTAGATGCTTGTGCCTATGCAAGCAGATAAGCACTTCCAAACAAAGGCTCCAGGGGAGTTACATGCCCGGAATCAGGACACTTAATTGGTTTTTGTGTCTATAAAAATCTCCTGCCAGCTGTTATGGCAAAAAGTTGCCTTCCTATTTTGTCAGCTCTCCCAGCCTTTGTAATAGGAAGGGAAAATGAAAGTGTTATCTCTAGTGAGTACAGCAAATCTTGAATCCTGACCAGCATCAGGCATGAACTCAGCCTCTGCTGGTGCAGTTCACACACAGGTTTAAAGCATGCTCCTCCATGCCTTAGCATGAAATATGTACAGGATTGCTCTGGCATCTACAGCTTTTTCTCCTGCCCTACTCACACGTCATCATCTTTAGGTCAATAGCAAATTACATGGTCACAAGGGACCTTGTTTCCCTCTCTGTTTGAAAGATATAAGTTCAATGCATTAAGTAGGTGTTTGTGGTTGACACCTTCAAAATCATGTGCCTGAATGTAGTTTAATAAATATCTCAGACGTGGAAGATTTATTTCACCATTTTATAATTGAATAATTATTCCCTTTTGCTATTTTTCCCCTTATTTCCCCCTCGTACTATGGAGCTTTTAAATTTTCATTCTAAAGGGTATGGTATAGGTGATTTTTTAAAGCTTCAGGGGTTCCTTACTTTTCTACAGCAACTCTTTAATTTTTGAAGTGGTAGAAGCCATCTGTCTCAATAGATCATGTTTTTTTACACTGAATGAAGAACCAGTATTTCAGTTGATTTATACTTAAAACAGTCTTGGAAAGGAGGGAATTTCATACAGCTGCCAATTTTTGTGTCTTCTATTAAGTTCCTAGTGTTCTGCTCTGTAGATTGCTAGGGTGGTGTCTGTCCCTCCCAGATGGGAAAGTAGGGCACAGATAAAAAAATAGTTTTCTCAATGTCAAGAAGAAAGATGTGGAGAGGAATTAACTGACTATCTCCACCTAGTCCCTTACCAATAATCATCCTGTTCCTTGAACTTCTGTGATGGATGGAAAACCAGAGGTAAATATTTGCAGAGTCTATTAAAAGACAGATATAGATATAGAGCCACTAATTTTCTTTTGTCTCTTTGGAAATGGTTTCCTAAACATTTTACGGTATGCATCCAGCATAAGTTAATTACTCTTAGATTAATTCTACAACACTGCATGAGATGGCATTGGGGCTGTGCAGATGCAGCTGTGGTCCACGCGAAAACAGGGCCTTCACAACAAAGCACTTATTAAGGTCATTACCCAAGTTTTCATTTTCCAGGCTGTGTTATGAAGGCAGCCTAAACAATAACCTTTTCATAAGGCTTCATAAGGACCTCTTGCTGTTCAGTGTATGACCTGACACCAGAAGAATGGAAATGAAAAGGCAGACAGTGTCAGCTTTGGCTCCTTGGTCTGCCGTGGCGCTGGAACAGTTAACGGCTGATTTTCTCCCCTCTACCAAATCTGACCCCTGACTCTGCCAAATGGAATGAAAGGAGCAGAATGGGGTGTGCAAGTAGCTCTTTTAGAACATGTCTGGTAAATACAAGGAGCTTTTCTTCTCTTTCATTCTTTTTCTTGGGTGAGGAAGGGCAAGCCCTGCCTGAGACTACAGAAGTGTTCTCGCTCCGCCAGTGCTGCAGGACGCAGAAATCCTCCCGCTGGCCAATAAAGAGAAATTCAGCAGAGGACATAAATGTTTGGCTCATAGGCTGTTTAAAGTGAACTACAAACACCTTAAAAACAATTAGGCTGATGGGAGTTTGGGGATGACTGTCTCTTCAGACAGGCTGGAAAGCATTTCTCTCATAATGAAGAATGTCGTAATAGTGATTTTCTGTTAGGTGAATAGACACAAAACACATCTTTGTTCGTAAGGCTTTTTATTGCAGCAGTTGTCATGAGCAAAACCTGAAAGTACTTGAAAATCCATTAAAAACACAATCAGGATTAAAAAAAAAAATACCATCTCTTGAAAGTTTGTCTCTGTAGACTGTAAAAGTGAGAAGTCGATAAGTGTGAGACACATTTATGCAATTTAAGATTAATGATTAACCGTTAAAGTGCAGGCTTCGTACAATCAGCAAGGAAACAAAACCCTTCAATCTCTGCAGCTGCTGGATGAGTCCAACTTCTAAGTTACTGTGTGTGATAAGGTGTGCTGAATCCCAGCCCAGCTGGCCATTGGCCTGCCGTGAATCAGCGACTGCTGTCTCCAGGGTGTTTTGGTTACAGTTGTCTTTCCCAAGGGGTAAATGTCAGTTGGATTTATGCCTGTTTTTGACTGATTTTCCTCTGGTTCTGTACAAGCACAAGCTCATGACTCTGAGAATTTCTTAGAGTTAGGACGAAAAATTTCTTTTCTCTCAAACCATGTATTTCACAAAGAGAATGGACTAGATGTAAAGATTCATAATAATACTTGGATTTATTTATACCAGTTCTAGAAGCAAGATCTTTAATTATTTTTTTTCCCAGCAGAATTATTGAATTCAGCCAAATTTTTTTCACACATCCAGGCCATGAACAAGTGCTCAAGTTCCCAAGTTAAAGAAGCATCTTGCCAAATTTAAAACATTTGGCTGGTCAGCAGGAAAGAAAAAGCTGCTTGTAAAGCACTGGAATGCATTTTCAATTAGTCACTCCATTGCTTAAAAGGCGAGGCATTAGGGACTAGGAGCAGAGGCAGGGGGGTGGCAAGGCTGATGGGGAGAGACAGCCTGAGACAGTCTGGAGAAGAGCCTTTATCAGCCCCCAACAGCAGCCCTGAAGTTGGAGGCCACTATTTAATAGCTGAGCTTTTGTTTAACAACAGGCTCCCCAGGGAGATTGAGGTTTTCCTGGTAAAAGACCAAGATTTCTTTCAAATAACTTAATATTGCTTTGTATGAAAAAGCAGTGGAAAATATGTGTTGGGTAGATGCTAGAAGGTTATTTATTTCTCTATTATTGCCTGATAACGAGGCTGCTGGGCACCCTGACTTAAAGGTTGTGCTCTGACAGACCTTCCTTGGCTCCTAAAATATTTTGAATGAGATAACACCCTTGAAAGAAGATTAAATAACAAACCCAAACTGCTTACTATACTTGGCTTATTATCCTGCCCAATACTATGAAGTTCTCGGTCCAATAGGATTCTAGTAAAAAAATAGCTGGGAGGGGGTGAAAAAATCTCATGACATAAAATCATGTTTCTAATGCTCAGTAGCCATCACTGCTTATGCTTTTTCAAATGCTTTGTCCTGTACTTGACCTTCAAATGTTTGTAGCTAGCTGATCTGGAACTTTTTTGACTCCACAGCTGTCTAAACTAAGGATGATGACATTGCTTAGAGATCCTTTTGTGTGTGTGTGTATACAGGAATGTTGTTTCCAAAAGTATACATATATGTTTACTTTAACATGCCTCAAACTCTTGGAAAGCTTGTACTTCTTTATCACATTAACTGAGAACTGATTAGTTCTTGCTGGGGGGACGTGTTATGGCATGAAAGACCCAAATTATACAATAGGCTGGATTTCAGCAGGTAGGGAAAACTTTGGGGTTGTTGCCTTCTGGCTAGCTGTAATAAATTTGCTTAAGTAATATTTCACAGATGTGCTGGTGGTTTCTTAGTAAACAAGATGAAGATCATAAGAAATTTCTTTACTTGAAGCATAAAAATAATAAAAATAAAAGTTTTGAAGACAAAGTCCTTAGCCTTAACAGAAAAAACATTTAGCTAAAATCTGGGCTGGAGTCTGCTGTCTAAGCACAAGAGTTAAAATAATTTTACAGTGAGTTTCTGTTTCTGTTTTATTTGTTTTCTCCTACTATAGCTACACGCTGTATGAAACACGTGAGGCTGTTTTGGAAAATCCATTGCCTGTCGCAAGTTCCTCTGTGCTAAACTTGATCTCGTAGCTTTATTTTTAGAAAGCTTATAGTTGCTTTCCTCAGTGTTGTAGGAAAAGTTGGCAAAATGCCAGCCAGGTCCAGCAAAATGGAGACATGGATTTTGTTCCAGACTTGAATTTAAAATGAAAATAATAGAAATAACCATAAGAATTGAAAATGGGAAAAGAATAAGTATATTTACTCCTACAGTAGAGTTTTCATGGGGATATGTTGGCAAAAATAATGGAGCAATTTCTGTGGGAAGACAGTGAAAAATGTATCTATGGAAAGTATAAGATGTACTTGTTAGAGATAAAATTCTTGAAATAGACATAGTTTGTGGAATTTTTGGATGAACAGAGTAAGAGACACTGAGCATCTTGGTGTGGTGGAGTAAAAAGACAGAGCATCTGCCTCTTTCTCACCCTGAGCTGCAACAGTGGATGGAGAGGATGTGACAAGGACTCAGACTGGGCTTGCCAACAGGACAGGATAGGACAGGGTATTTTTTTTATTTTTGTTTTCTTTGCAGGCTAAGCTTGAAGTCTTTCTTAATTTGAGCCTGGTCATCAATACGAAATATTCAGTGAGATGTTGACCTGGGAAAATAGGTGAATATAGCTTTAAAACCAGCAAATGTGACAGGAAGGTAGAGAGGAAAGAGAAAAGCCGGTGTGCTGTATCCACTGATGTCCTCCCCAGGCTCAAATGAGGGATTAACCTGTGTAACAGTGCTTTACAAACTTTTGGGAGGAACCAGAGACATTGACCAATCTCTTTTTATTTGCTTTCCATGTTAAAAAATGAAAGTTTCCTCAGCTCCACAAAGAAACAACTGAATTTAGTTTTCCGTTACAAGCATCTTGCCCATCTACTGTAGTTAAATAAATACAGGGCCCAAAGTTTCCACAGCTGGATACAACCCGTATCTCTGCAGAAGTGCTCAGAGATAGGCGTGTATAGGTGAGAAACACCCTGTGCCCACCAGTGTTAAGAGGGAGGTGGAACATCTGTAACCCCCAGCTGTCCTCCACCCTCCTCCCCCAGATATGCACCTGCAATCTCACCATCAGCTGTCCCTGATATGTTCATGTTGTCACACAAAGCAAAACTGTTGGAAACATTGCCTAGGGGAGGATGTAAAATTCCAAGGTCTGGACTTCAGGCCTGACTTGATAAACTGATCAACTGATACAGCCCCACACCCTGAGCCAGGAGCTTCACCTGACCGAGGCAGGGAGAGAGGCAGGACACGGCAGTGTTTCTCCTAAATGAGGGGTCAATGATGCTTGGCCTTTCAGCAAAAAAGGCATTTTCTATCTGGGTAGTTTAAAACTGGTTGTTTCTGTCTGACCACTATCTGCTGGCTGCTGTCTGGCAGACAAAATGGTCACATTCTCTTTTTTGGGCTGTGGGAAGCCTCAGTGTCACCTTCTGGCAAGGGCAAGACTGTGCTGCCTTTGTGCACCCAGCAAGGGGGGGCTTCAGGCTGCCCAAGTCAGCCAACAGCATACCAGGGAGCCCTGAAATGGTTTAGGCACAACTTGAATTTCATCTCACCAAAGAAGGAGATGGTGGAAGACTTAAAACAGCCTTAAAACATATTATGCCTTTTAATACTCTCTATTATGTTTTCACGAGTGTGTCGTACACTACCGGATCTCCCAGATCTCTATCTGACATCGTATTACTTTTCTTTTTAACATACAAGGGCTGATCTTAACGTCTTTTTTTTTTTTTTTTGTGGGGTTTGTTTTTTTTTGTTAGAGAACTGGTAGCAGAGGGAAACTAGGAGCATATGCCTGTGATATAAATATCAGAGTGGAAGTATCTGCCATTTGGGGTAGTTTGGTTCTGACTGAATACTTCATAAGGCACAGTTTTGCTTTTTTTCTCCCCAAAGAATTTTAATTTGGGAATTTCTAGAAATCCTAATGAATCAGTGGAGCTCAAGGAGAGGGTACAGTCATTCACAGGATGAATGGAAAATATTTAGAGGGGGAAAAAATGCAAAAGAGAAATATTTAAATGGAGGGAAATCAATGTCAAAAGTGTTACCGAAACACAAAAGAAGCCTAGATTTTCCTAAGTAAACACACACTAACAGCAGTTACACAACTTTTCAGATCACCATAGTAATCTGGAGGATGATTTACCATTTATTTTTTAAGTAGCAACAAAAAAGAAATGGATTTAATGGAACTATATAGACACCTTTGCCCCTTTCCAAAATCCAAAGAGTTACATCTGGCTTTGCATGATTAGACTTTTTATTATTCCACCATAAGAGCAGTCTTGCTTTAGATCAGAGTACTTTTCAGGCACAGCTTCAGCGTATAAATCTATCAATTCTAATAGATTTAAAGAATAGAGGCAGGGAGAAAAGATTATTCTGTATTCTAAAGGTTGTGAACTGTTTTTAATATGTGTGTCTGTCTCTCTATATGGGGGTGAGGGATAAGGGGAGGAGGGAAGGGTGGGAGAGGAGTTGCATTAGAAAGTCCCTCCTTAAAAGTGTCAAACTCCAACCTGCACAGTACAGGGAAAGGGAGACCACCAACAACCTTCAGAAAATAATATAAAAACAAACCTCAAAGGTAGAAGAAAATACCCAAAAGGAGAAGACTGCAGCTTGCAGTAATCTGTAAATGATTGCTGGCAAAGACTGGAGGCTTCGAGCTTGAGCTGTGTCTGTTCCAAAAGAAAGCCAAGAAGGACGGTGTTAATAAAGAGAGATTTAACTGAGGGCTGTGCTTGGAATAAAGTGGACTACAAAAAGGTCAAATTTGATCAGTTGGAGCAGATTACAAGGGCTTTAAAAGGTAGTGGTGAAGAAATGAAACTGGGACTGTGAAGCAATATAGCACAAGATTGATTTTGGGGGTGGAGAGAAGCTGGGACAAGTGCTTATCAGCTTGAGAAGGAGGAAGAGCTGTGCTGGGTTTGTTGTCATTCCCACACTGAGTAGAGTACTTGCTGCTTTTGTGGTTAGTCTTCCCTGCTGTGGTTTTAATTCTTTTTTTTTTCTTTTTTTAATATACATATTTTATTATTATTATTACTACAATGGTGTCTATAATCTCTGACTTGGATCCTCTGAAAAGCTGGAAAGTTTTAAGGTAGGCCTATGTTTTCTTCTGTTTGGTACAGGCATTTTGGGTTTAGCCCTAAATTAACTGGAGCTTGAGTTATAATCGAAATGCGAGCCCTGGGCTTAAGTAAGACAGGAGTTTCTGGTAATTAGAGCCCTTTGAAGATACAGCAAAACCTTCGAGCAGATGTTTAGAGAGACCCGAGAGAGAATTTTTAAATATACTTATCAGTGTTACAGTCCAGTGAGGAATTTCTTTTCTTATTTCTTTTTAAGGAGACGTTGCTCCGTAAATTCAAGTTAATAGTAAAGGCTCACACCAGTTGCAACTGCAGCATTAACTCTCTGCTTCCCTTGCTGTGTTCTGCATGGGAATGAGTGGGAAACTCCAGAAAAGCAAAAAAACCAGCATGAAAGTTGATCGAGAAGTGGAAAATAGTCTTGGGGGAAGGAAGGGGGACTAAAGTCCTTGTTTCACGTTGTTGTTGAAACTTCCACACTTTCTTCTCTCTCTTAAGGCATGTGTTTGGCACTTAAAAGTTGCTATTTTTTTACCTTTAGCACTGGTGGGGTTTTTTAATTTGCATAGTGAAAAATGGTAACTTGAACTGCTAAAAACAATAAGAGGGGAAAAAGATCCCCATTAATGTTTGCTGCAGATATTAAAGATGCACAGTGTTAAATGTCTGTGTTTAATGCTGCTGTAAGTGCTTCATTTTGCCTTATTGAGAATCCAGACATATAAAAGTTTACAGATGGCTTGCAGAAACTTCACTAAGACATTGGAAACATCTGGGAGAGTAGATGGCAAAATTGTAAAATCACTTAAATATAAAGTTGCATAGATTTCCCTCAGCTTTTTTGCGAAGCTGCACCTAATATTTTTTTTTAGTAAATTACAGGGATTGGAGGATATGAATTGTGATATTAATATGATATATGTAGTAATAATATTTTAAAGTATACTTTAGCTTCTTGATACAATTTTTTAAAGAACTTACAGTGTTCTGAATTGAAAGAGGAAAAAAAAACCCTTCAAAGTCAAAATATAAAGTCTACTTACATGACAAACGCTTTTTTTCCTCATTGAACTTTCTATTTTAGAAGTTTAAAATTCTCTGACCATTTTCTGAGCCTCTGTGTGGAACTGTGGACTGAGATCCTCTATCCTTGCCTGTGGTATGAGACTTGGCACAGCGAGCTTATTGCAAGTTTACTTTATTTTATTTTTCACGTCGTTTAGGACTGTCAGCACAGAATGATGAGCTTCTATTTGACTTCCAAAAGTTCAGTCTCAAAAGCGGTGTTGTGAGGGATGGTGGAGTGCAGGGCTCTGAGTGGGTCTGGGCTGGGTGCTCACCCTGCACAGGACCAGAGCCGGGGTGGCTGCTGTGAGTCACCACCAGCGAATGCCAGCAGAGTGCTTTAGCAGAGCCCCACTTGTGTTGTCTTGCAGTGTGTGTGCTCCAGAAGAGCTATTCTAGGAATTGTTTTAAGTTTATCCAGCTCTATGTGACTATTTCTGATTGCTCTGCTAGACAAGTCAGGTGATGCCAGGTTTGTGCTGAGTTGAAGGATGACACAGAGGACTTGAAAGTCAAGAAGATTTAAGGAGGAGACAAGGTTGCCCTCTGGAAGAATCCTGTTTTCTTAAAAAATTATGTTTACATGCCTGTAAAAGAAGTATCTCCCTGGCACTTTTTTGCTGCACCATGCCTGAAGTTTCCCAACTTTGTGAGTGAATCTGGAGATTGCAGCTGTGTGGACACAGAGTAACTGAAGATGTGATTGAGTCTGGACATTTCTGTGCAGTTTCTGTGTATGATTACAGCAGCAGCTCTTCACAGATGTGACATTGTGCGGGTCCGCTGCAGGATGCAGGAGGTTAAGAGGTGGGAAAAGGCAATATGTAATATGAGTGGAATGATCACTCACAGGAAAAAAAAAAAAAGGAGCCAGAGGTCATCATGTAGTTCATATGGCTTGTGACTTATTAAACTGCAATGCCACTTCTACCTTTTCTTATAAATTTTAGTTCCTCTTCTGCAGGCCAATTTCCAACCTGTTTGATGCCTCTGAGGTTCCTGGTTTTAGTGTCTCCTCTCCATGAGCCAAAGAAGCCTGCAGCTAATATTTAAAAAAAATAGAGGGACATTTCTGTGTGTTTCTTTCAGGTGCACAAAACAATACTTTCAGACTCAAATGAGCTGAAGTAGCAAATGCCACAATCAGCTTGAGACTAGTATCCTATGGTGGAAAATTCTTGATTTTGTTTTCTTTCTGTACCCCCTGTAACATATTCTGTGACTCCATCACAGTTTGAGACCTGCTTAGCTGGGAAAAAACTGAAGGATGTGGAGGCAGCAGGTGGGAATATTTACATTGGGACTTAATAATTCCCAAGGGCTCAGAGCAGCCTTGGTGCTGGTTATCCCCATCTCAGCTGAGCTCTGGCTCCTCTGGCCTGCTCCCCAAACCCTCTGGAAGCACATACCCTGACCTCTGAGTAAAAGTAATAAGGAAGGGAAAGGTACAATATAACAACAGACAAGGCTGTGGCTTGTGGTGAAGCCCAAAAGGAGAGAGAGGTGGTGTTGGAGTATGTTAGAGAATTTTGCTGGACTTCACCCAGCTAAGCTGGGAGAGCTAGCAAAGGTATTAACTAAATGGCAATATGATGTGTACATATATAGTGTTATATCAGGCCTCGCTCTTTCATTGCATCTGTCTGGGGTAGAACGGTGAGAGCTACAATAAATTCTGGCAAGTCTCAGCACCCTCTGGGTGCAAGGGCCCTAAACACAGTCTAATGTGCATTTTCTTTCACTGGATTTCTGGATAGTGATCTGAATACCAAAGTTACTGGAAAGAGAATGAATGGATTTTTTTTTTTTTAACTCCTGTTGTCTCTTTCAGAATAAGCCCCAGCATAAGATCTATGCTGAGACATTAACACCACTGCCTGATCTCTCTTTTCACAGTGTGACTACAACAAGCACTGTGTCTTGCTGTATTCCTTGGAGCCAGCAGAGATTGGCAAAATTTCAGACCTTTTTAAAATCCCCCAGAGCCTTCCCAGCAAACGGTGTGTGCTCACCCAGCCCTCTGCAGACACAGAAATCTCATTTACCCCTTTTCAAAATTACATGGAAATTGGGATTGAGACCCCTTAGTGCATAAAAGAGACCAAAATCAGCAGCCTTGTCTCCAGAAAAGACTCTAATCCCTGTTCAGAACTTTCTGAGATGTGGTGTTGTTCCTCATGTGTGTCAGAGACCACTGTTTCTGAAGTAACCTCTGCTCTGGGCCCCTATAACAGCAAAAGCAGAGCAGTAGCCTGGCAAGGAGAGACACAATAAGGAGAAAAAAATAATTTAATCCCTCAAGGCCACATCTCCTTTGTTGCTTTTCTGCCATAATTTGGCTCCAACAATTCTAAATTCAGCAGTATAAATCACCTGAGTTACCTGCACAGGGAAGACCTTGTGCCCCTTTTGCATTCCTGTCTGAAGGATTATGTGACCTTTCCGTGGCACGTTACTAGGAAAGAAATTTAAAAGTTAGTTTTAACTTGACTTCGCAACCTCAAGGTGAAATCCAAGCAAAGAGTAGGAGTTTTCACTCAGAGGAGTGGTCAGCCTGCAGTCTGGGAAGCAGCGAATCTTGGTGCTGCTCTGCATGCAGATGATTGGAATTTCACAAGTCCTATTGAACCAGCCCATCCAACTTGGCTGGTGGAGTTGGGAACATCTTGTTTGCAACACGTCATGTGTCAGGCGGATGTACCAGTTCAAATGTTCTCTCCAAAATGTCTTTTTCCACCACACACACCATCCAAACAGCCTGTTAATGGTTTGGCTTTTCAGGAAAAAAAAAAAAAAAAAAAAAGCTTTTCATTGCTTGGCAAATCAGTCCAGGAGGAGCAATTTCAGCTCCTCGTGTTCGTTCTTGTATTATGAGCTATTTTGGGCAAACAGTCCTATGCCTACATCCACTTTTGTGATTGCCTGGGAATTGATGTGGGTTAAATAGCTTCAAGGTGTTCAAATTGGGGAAGAGGGAAGGAAAGTAGACACAACAGCTCAAATTTGGTTGTGGGCACAGAACAATAAATTGAGCAAAGCTTAAGATAAGGCATTTTGTATTGTATTCAATACAGTCTGAACAGAGCAGTTAATGCATAGACCCCCAACACATAACTCAGAAAAAGGACTTACAAAAGAACACTATTCCCTCTGAGGACCTGGACAATATTCTTTCCATCCAGTACTCAAAAACAAGCCCTGAAAGTTTGGCCCAGGGACACAATGCTGGACTCCATCGCCACCATGAAATACAGAAAATGGAATTTCAGATGTCAGTGGAGAATACAAATTCCCTCATAATTGCCACAATATGCTTACTTTAAAAAAAAAACAAAAAAGCATGAAAAGAGGGTGTGTGTATCTTGTAATAACGAAAAACACATTTAAGAAATGGTTTTCCAGTTTACCAATCCAAAAACACAGATGGTGTCAGAGATGGCATTGAAAGGGATGTTAGTGAGGGTCACACACGTCCCAAGCAGTGACACAGATGAGAATCACCAGGGGGATGGTGGCTGTTGCCAAACTCTGATAAGCTAAATATGAGCAGAAAAACATAGTGTGCGTTCCTCTGCTTTCAGTTTGAATGTGTAACTCTACAGCCACCCAAGTGAATAATACTAGGATGAAAAATTAGGACCAGCTGTATTCAAGTATGAATTTTAATTTTTTTTTAATTTTTAAAAACTATTTGTACTTCCTTTGCACTTTGTCGAGGACCATATAGGCAGTTTTTCTTTGGGTTTTTGTTAGGGTTTTTTTTTTTCCTTAAAATGTAGGATCTGTGGGATGATACATAAAGATAACAAAACTGCAGATTAAAATGTAACACACTCCTGCATCCATTGTTGATGACTGAGAAAGTAATCTAGTCCTCCTCTAAGCCTGTGCAGATTTATTCTTGCACCTTTATTTTCCTCTGATTAAAATTCACTATCACTCTTTTCAATAAGAGGTTATCCTCCACCGTTTTGCTAAAAACAATCCACTTTTCATATCAAGCCTGTGTACAAGCTTTATTACATCTTGTTCATTTGGACATGAGTTGTTAAATCCTTCAGGTTCTTTATGGGGGATTTAAACATCCAATTCAAATGAATGATCTCTCACAAAGAGGTTTGCTTACTGCTGCTGCCATGTTGCTTTGCCTAATTATTTAAATTGCCCTGACCCCTAAAACATAATATAAAATTACTGCACCAGCAACACAGCTGTCTAGTCAGAGTCTGTGACAGCAAGCTATAGTAGCACTCTGCCAGCCACCAGTGATCAGCAGTTCAGGGACTTGTGCCAGCAGCTATGGCTTTTCCTTGATGATTGCTTCCTACATTAATTTCTCTGACTGGTTTGGCAGTCCAGAACATCTTGCAGCAAAGAAATTCTGTGGTTTGTCACACTGGTTGCAATTGCTAACAAAGCAATGCAGTGGAAGGCCTCCTTTACATGTAATTTTTTCTTGCATCCACGTTTTGGGACACATGGAAGCTGTTTGGAGTGGTTTCCCAGCTAAGGCCTTGAGGCATTGACTTCAGATTCCTTGCTCTTAAGAGAAGGTGGAGGTTGTGTTGTTTCTTCATCTATTCTGCCCCAGAATTTCATTCCTGAGTGTTGATTACTCACATTCAGTTACACAGGTGCACATGTTGCAGGATGCCGCTAAAAGCAGGATCCTCCTTTCCTGCACACATTACTTAATGATGCCAACTTTCATCTAGCATTTTATCATCTTCATCTCCTAAATCAATGGCAGTTCTAATGTACTCCTGCAGATCTTTCCTAGCACGTTCCAATTTCAGGCTTTGCCTGGTTCTGCATTCAGTGAACTGAAATAAGGAGGAAGTTTCCTGGACATAAGAAAGGTAACTGGGCAGTGGCAGCCTTACATTGTCCTTGAGAAATGAGGTTATAATATCGTGTTTTTGCCAGGCCTTCTGTGTTAGTTTGGAAGAGTTACTTAATCTCTGTGTGCCTCAGTTCCCACTGGCAAAAGGGACCTGCTAATACCTGTCTTATCTAGTTTGGCTATAAGATTTTCGTGGCTACAGAGATGTATGGCTCTGTCCTGTACAGCCCCCAGCACTGGCGGCTGAGCCTGAGGCTGGGATTTTCACCACCTGCCCTCATAACAATAATTTATTTGACTGAAACTAGAATTTAATTATTTTGAGGACAAATAATTTCTTGCTCATTTACTAAAACCCTTTCTTCATTATTTTGCAAGATGGCACCAAGGACGAGCTGTACAAATTGCTTGCACTCACCAGCTTTACTTCCAAGAAGTTGCTAGGCTTTGTTTTTTATGAAGAGAGATTCATTAAAGATCTCTTGCACCCCTGCTAGTCTCAAGATGCTGTACCAAGGAGGGAGCAAAGGAAGGTGAAACCAGAGAGATTTGCAGCCTTGTTGCTAAGATTTTCCTTTGCTTGACCTGTGCAAGAGATGAATTTCTTATCTCTTATGAAAATACTCTAACTGTTCTATGGGTGTTCTTTGGTGGGTATCACTGCCCTCAACAAACCTGTTCCAACTTCAGGAGCTCCAATACTCCTAAAAAATGCTCTGTGGCACTAAGAAAAAAAAATTTTATCATAACCTAAATGTTACTACTCAACCTTTTTTATATGAGAAGCTGAACATGCTTCTAGTGATTATACTCTAATTTTCCTTAATTAAAAAACCCCAAACTTAATCTCACATTAATTGCATTTTTATATAACTTTCTCAGATTTTTTTTTCTTTGATTGTGTGTGCTTCCTCATGTTTCATCAGAAGGGAAAGAAATTCTTCTTTTTTTTCCCTTCATCTGGGTAAGTTTATGCATTCCTTGAATATATAGGGTTGTTGTGATCATCCATTATAGGACACTTGATCTTGAGTTGATCCCAAGCTGGTGTTAGTGGATCACTTTGTTACTGAATTCTTGTTGACTTGCAGACTTTCAGACTTGACTGACTTTTTTGTTGCAGGTCTTTTGTTTTTTGCAAATGAGTTTTAAAAGTGAATATTTTCTAATGGTAGCAATATTGGGAGGCTCCAGTGATTATCACAATTGTACTCTTTTGTGGAATGGATGGATTTCAGATTACTGGAAAAATCTGTCACACAAATTGTGCTGGATTTTTTTTTCTTTTTCAGATGTCAAGTTAAATTGCCTGTAGCCAGTTATCTTCTAGAAACACTGTGTATAGATAATTTTTATCTGTAAAAAATTTAATGTACTTGTTCAGGTAATTTCACAATACTCTTCAGTAGTAGAAGAGTGATTCTCAGCTTAACATACCTGAACTGCAGACTGCATTTATGTATTAAATTAGTAGATGAATAGAACCAGAGCTTAGTTGGGGTTGAAAATCTTGGTATGACATTTGAGTGATTTGATTAAGCAGATTCCACCCAAGGATTTATGACATAGTATCGGAAAGCTTTAAAGGAGGGAGAGGTTAGGTTTTTTTCTTTAGTTTTAAGACTCTGAGTTTTATAGAGGATTCTTGCTTTCCAGGTCCCAAAGAAAACAGTAATGTTATAGAAAGGACTCAAGTGAGTCTTTGAAGCAGTGGACATATCAGTTCTGAAAAATATGTGACATTAATAATCTTTCTCCACAAAGAATAGACTATAAATCCTCAATTTAATTAATCTCCATGTGTCACACAAACACTACTCTACCTATTACACTAATACTGAACTAGGAGGTACTGGCAGATCTCAAACTGAGAATTCCTAATTTTGCAAACAGCAACTAAAATCTCCATCAAGCATTTTTGGGGTGAATTCAATTTCTTGATCTCTTAGGCTGTAATTAATCTTTGTTTAAAGCAAGCAAGGGGTTACTGCATTCTAGTCAGAGGTGGTTTCTGGTGTCTGTGAGCCTTGCATGGCTTTCAATGCAACTTCCTTCAAGAAGTACTGGCTCTGTGATCCATGTTATGTATTTGAACCTTAAGTTTTTATGTGCCACATCATTAGAGGTGCTGGGAATATTTGCTAACTTGGCATCTCAGCTGGACACATCCTTTCTGCTCTGGTGTGGTCTTGGGGGAGAACTTTGCTGTGTCTGGCACTGCTGAGTCTGGTGGGTGTCTCTGCTGCTCTTGGACTTTCCTCTTGCTGGAAAAACTGACCTTGCCAAGAGTTGCAAAATGTTGTTGACTGAGGTCAAGTTTCATCTGGAGATGCCAAAATAAAGGATTTATGTAGTCTGGGAAGAATTACGAGCTTGGAAGGGGGAGATAGATATTAAAGGTCTCAAATGGGGTGGTGGGGAGAAAAGTGTTTAAACACTGATGTAAACTTTCATTGACTCCAGGAGGAATTAATTGGCTGGACCTTTTATGTGACTTTTGGGGTTAGATTTCTAGCTGACTCACTGACAAGGCTCCATTGAGCAAGATCTACTGACAGAGTAACTGGGAGTTGGAGCCCATGTGTTCTGCAGAAGACTTAACATATTTTTTGGTTTTTTTACATGAAGTTTCTGGATCTAATAGAAGAAAAAACGTCTTGGTCAAAGTACTTACTGTATTAATTAATTCCAGCCTGTTGATGCCCAGTTTTAGTCTTTCTGAAGTCTGGATTCTAAAAGGCTCTTGGGAATAAGGTTACATTAAGTTTTAATTTTCTAGTTATTTTTTCCTTTGTTTAAAAGAAACAGATGACCCAACTCTTTGCTCTTTAGTTAGCCTTCTAGTAGACTAATAAATTTACCATATTCTATTAACAAACTTAAACCTATGACATCATAGGTTGCAGACAAGCTGAGTAAACTAACTACATAAGTTGCATACAAACTTAAACCATTGGGAAGCTGTGGTAGGAGAAAACAAATTGGCTGCATTGCAAAGTAACTTTTTGCAAAGCTACCTATTTGAGCTGAAAGTTGACTGATGTTTCTAAAGGGAGGGGGTGAGGGGAATGGGAGCTGTGGGGATTTTTGGATTTATTTTTGGTTTTGTGGGGGGTTTTTGGTTGTTGTTGTTTTTTGGGCATTTTTTTCTCATTCCTGCATAGGCTGTTTGTATTTTTAACCCAGAACATCTTGATTCCCACATCTAGTTCTGGGACTGCGCTTAACTGAGTTCAGATCTCCCTGCTGTTCACTGAGAGTCACAGATACATCTGTGGGCAGCAAGTTGCTCTGTTTAGCACAAGGTTCATTAAAATCTGTGGTTAGTGAGAGCTTGCATTGTGCACGCAGATATTACAAGTGTAACTGCAGAGTCCTGGTACATGATGCCCCAAAACTGGTTAGGTCACTATTTTATGCAGACTTTGTGGTCTCTTCTTACATCTTTGCTCTCAATTCTTTCCATAAGAAGAATTTAATAGTGTCAGTTCTTCACACCCAAGAAGAAAAGCAAGTTACTCACTATGAGGTCCCCTAATTTAAAAGTACCTTCTGTAGCAAGGGTTTTTAAAGCAAACAACCTGAATTTATCTATCTGAGTCTGGGATGCAGTTATTGCACTTTACATCCTTTCTTCTGCATCTTATCTGTAGATACTGTACAACCATGCACAGCAGAGTGTCCAACAACAAAAATAGGCAATTATTCTTGCCATGACAAACTAGAACAAAAAAAAAATATGATCCACTGGAAAGAAAATTTTGTTGTTCACATTTGTGTGGTGGAATAAACGTAACAAGAAGAATGAGCATGGATGAAGCTGCAGGTTCGATTCCAGGAGGCATAACTCTATCCTATTCACATGCACATGAGAAATTACCTTTGCCAGAATCAGTTTTGCTATCATTACAGAAGTTTACTGGGCATGCATCATAGCAGAAAGGTCCTAGGAAAAGACTTGAGTTAATTTCTGGAGGGGAAGAAAAAAAACCCAAAAAATCAATCAAATAAAAAAAAATTCAAAAAAAACAAAAAGCAAAAAAAATCCCCAAAACATCATAGCCATGGTTCAAGAAAAATAAAGTGCCCTAAAAAAATGTCCTGTAATGTACAGAAACCCAATTTGAAGGTACCATGTACCTGTATTAATCTGACTGTACTAATTTTTGCCTTGTTCTCCCATTAAAGTCTCTGCAAGTTATTACAAGGTTGATTGTACAGCCTGTATTGGCAATTCACATTGTGGATTAAATTTAAGCAGTTATTATGAAAATACAATCTATAACAACAGGGGGGAAATAGAGTCTGTTGATGCAGATGAGCAATGTAGACGGTGAGCTTCTGATTTGGACATGAAGCAACGTTGGGCTCCAGGTTGCAACACCACAAAACGTGACAATTTGGAGGAAAGAACAAGTTCTGCATTTATATCTTTCCCCATTTTGTTCTTATAATACACACCAGCAGTCAGACCACACAGGAAGTTTGCACAAATCTACGTGGTGAAAGTGAGGTGGGGAAGCAGAACGAGCTCTGCAGCAAAAGGTTGGGCATGTTTTATTTCTTCAGCAGCTGGAAGTTCAGTGTGGCACTGTGGAATACAAACAGCTTTGCAGGGAGGAAGCTGCATAATCAGTATGTAGGATGGGTCCTGAAGATGGTCCTGATGATCTGTAACAGAACAGTTACCTATATATGGTATCTTTGTACTGTCCTGGTAGGAGCTGCCAATTTTCAATTCCTTCAGAAAGATGGTAAAAAATGTGCCTGAACGGAGTGGTTTCAGCAGTAGTTAGCTAAAGGTTCAGACCTGGAAGGGCTTCCTTCTGAGAAGTGTTTAATTTCAGAAGCAAAGAGTCGCACAGAAGAGCCAGCACTTCTCAGAAACAGAGACTTAGGCTTCTGATGTTTGAATGTTTTCATAACACAAAGGAGAAATAAAAATCTCGTGGAAGATTTAAAACCAATAACCTACATGACAATTAGCTCACAGGATACTGTGCCAGTAGACACTCTGGAGGCCAAATAATTAGAATAACAAAAAACAGTATTTTTATGGGTGATGAGAATATCTACAATCAGATAGGATTAAAATGGATGGGGAAGGATATAAGTCCTCACATTTTGGCCAACTACCATCTGAGGTCAAGGAGAATCTTTCCTTATTTGGCAACATATCTCTATCGATGGAGGCTTTTTGTACCTCTTAGGGATGGAAGGTCACATAAAACAAACTCCTGTCTGATTCAATGAGACAATTGCAGTGTTACACAAGAGTGTTAAAATCCTCCTCATTGAATTTTCTTTCCTGCTACTGAATTCTAACAACATTTACTTTATTGATGCAATGCGTGAAAAAAAGAAAGCAAACATTTCAAGCCTTATGTTACCAAAGAATATACTTTCTTTTAACAGTATTGTATAGAGTGCCTTAACAACTTTTTGGACCAATGATTTCTGCAGGGTAATTTTGCATTGAATTAAAATAATTATCCATCACCACTTGAACTTTGTGTACTCTCAGACAGGTAAATTGTATACTTTAGCAAGTCACCATGTATTCTGACATTGTTATGGGAAAGATTTGCATAAGGAAAATGTAGACTTCCCTCCCTCCCCCTTCACATGATAAAAGTCTCGGTACACAATGGCTGTACTGCCACATGTCATGGGGACATTGTGTAAATTACAGAGTTACAAATTTGTCAGCCTAACCAAATGTCTGAAGGAATAATGTCATATTAGTTATATTTCAGCTGTAAGCCTGGTCTGTTTTAACCTTGATTTGTGTGGCAGCTAGCCATACCAACAGCTTGTGCATGGCTGATTATAAACAACTTTATTTTAATGTAACAAGATTCTCATTTAATTCCTGGGAGCTTGATGTGATGGTGATCAAAGCTAAATGCAGACATCTCTCTGAGGTAAAGGGTTAGATTAGACTGACCAGAAAATACAGGGTCCTGAACATTTCAATATCATAAATTCTTTTGCAGGCTGTAATTCAAACTTTCTGAAGTTGGATAGTGCACCTTAGAATATATGGATAGAGAACTGCATAATGTGCACAGAGAGCCTTGATGTAATTTGGACCAGTTTTCGTTTTCATTTATTTCCATTTTGGTATGGAAGACCATGAATGTTCAACCAAGGGTTATTCATTTGGTATTGAAAATTATTTTTTCTCTACATTATCTTTCCATATTAGAGATGAAAAATTTATTTTGGAAGAGCCAGAATTCTTTCAATCTCTTTTTTTTTTCCTTTGAGGCTTATGTGTGTGTCTTAGTTGAATCCTCTTGTGCTGAATCAGAAGAAGAATCACGTTTGGTGGGGCCGGGGGGTTCCTGCTTTGACTTTTTTGCTATTTCTGTTAGTTTCAGTGTTAAGGTTCTTTTGTGATGGTTTTCTTTTCTGTTATTATTATTATTACTATTTATCTTTATTATTATTTCATTTGCTTTGGGGTGGGTTTTATTTTGGGATTTCTCTCTCTGTGTGTGTGTGTGTCTGTATGTGGAGGTTTGTGGGGTTTTTTTGGAGAAGTGAAGCATGGGGTGTTGATGTTTTAGAGGATTAAAAGTGTCCTTGTTGAAGCAGTGTAACTGAGAGGTTTCTGTCTTTACTTGACTGCCTATTTTCAGGAGGCTTAAGACAATTTAGTACTTTTGAGATTACCACCTCCTTGCCAAGCATCTCAGAAGCTGAGCAAGAAGTTCAAAAAAGGTGGGAGGGATTAAGCTGGTGCTCGTATGTGACTATACACATCTGATTCCCAAAGAGGGTAGAAAGGGACTACAATGTTCACTTTATTTGAAATCAGCAATAGTCAGCTTAAGTCTGTAAATGTCAAATTTGAGGGGTCAAATCAAAACATGAGTTGAACCTTTGAGTGGCTCTTAAGCTTGTGGTGAACTGAAGTAAATTGCAGGAATGATTCTTAACTCAATTGCCCCTTTAAACTCCTGCTGCTTTGCAGCTTTACCTTCCTTCATTTCAGATAGCTGATTTTAAATGTTCCCTCTTTCCCTACTGTAGAAAAAGTGCAATTCTTGACTTCAAACAGAATCAAAACTTTACACAAACGTAGTTGGTAAGGTTGAGAAAAAAATTGAGATTCACAAATTATTTTTTTATTCCCCTCAAATCTTCATTCATTATTATTATTCTTGTTTGTTTGAGAGAGCAACAATGCAAATAGTGAATTTTTTGAATTTTTTGTACAGTGTTGTCAGTGGCAGGAGGGGTTGGGAAACAGCAGTAACAGCCTAAGGTCCTACATTATGAATTTGATATTTGTATCACAGGGCAATATGGTGTTGTCCATTATCCTGGTGTTGGGAAATCTTTAGGTGAGCAGATAATGAATCCACTGCTGTCAGTTTTCATCATTAAAAATTTCCTTGGCTCTAAGAAAAATAATTATGTGGATGGGGATTTCTGGTCTATAAACACACAGGGAAAATGCACAGATGTTCATGTGCATAAAAAGACTTTTAAGGTCAATAACCTTTTCTTCACTTGGAAGGTAAAAATACAGAAATCTGCTGATTTTGTTTTTTAATACATATAATATCATATTGTGGGGCTTTCTTTACCTCAAAGATTTTTGCACAATCTTAGAACTTGCCTTGAGAACTTCACTTTTTTCAGTGGTTGTCAGTCCATGAGTATTTGAAACAGGAACCACATAAAGATTTCTGACTTCTCAGTCCTACAGAAATTACTCTTCTAAAATCCACATCAACTTCTGACCAAACTTTCTCTTCTGCTTCAGCTGTAATGTTTTTCTCTCACTCTGGGCTATGTGTGATATAAAGGTTTCCTGATTCCAAATGGGAAGCATCGGTCCTGTTTCTGGGCCAAATTTTCATGGCCCTTTCAAATCTGTGCTATAGAAACCAAGTAAAACTCTTGCCCAACACCCAAAAAAGTAATCAGCTTCCAAAGGTTTCTGACAGTGTGCTCCAGGGAAAGATTTTAAATCATTTAAAGCAGTTTAACTCTAGTTCTTTGGTATTCTCATGCTCATGGCTTAAAGACCTGTTATTTTTAAGGCTCCATACCAGTGCTAATCAATCTTAGCTGCAGATTCCCAGATTATGTATGAAGACAATATATTTATGCTTATATGTGTCAAAGAAAGCTCTATGCCAAACCAAGGGCTTAATAATCAGAGAGTGCTGGGTGGGGATTTTTTTTTTTTTTTTGTTTAGCTGAGTTTGTCCTGGAGATTGTCAGGCTGAAGTAGTTGTTTAAAAGAAACAAAATGAAAATTAGGAGTCTCTAGCCAAGTTTTCAAATGATCCTCTTGCTCACTGGCACTCATTGAGACAGGAAAAGTGATGGCTAGTGATTCAAAAATCCTTCATGCTCTCATTTTCTGGCACTTGAACTCCTAAGAGAGTCTGGTCTTTTTCCTGCATCCTGAGATTAGTCAAAGCACTGGGTTTCTGGGGGGGTTTTTTCCAATCCGCGTAGTCCAAAATTGCGATATTGGTTGGGAAGATTTTAAGATGTTTTTTGTTAAGGCGTCTCCTTCGAGGTATTGGCCACCTTTAACTGCTCTTGACTTCAAAGAGTGTTCAGAGAGCCCTCAGTCTGGGGAAGTACATTTTCATTAGGTTTTGAACCTCTCCTGCCATTTCTTTTCTGTGAATCTCAATTGTTTCTAATACTGTGTTTAACTTTCCTGCGAACTTTGGCTTGGCAGAGGAACTTATTTACTTGTTTGGGGCAGGCTGTGTTTTACTGCTTTGCTTGAATTTCTCAGAGTTCTCCAAAATCACAGGGACTTACTTGGGAATCTTGCCAGTGTTTTAAACTTCAAATAGTGATGGTAAGATTTGTGTGCTCATTTGAGGCTTACATAAAGCTAAAGCTAATATTTGTGGGCATGATTAAATGTGTTTGGTATTTTGGAGGGGAGGGATGTATCTAGCTTATGAGTTATGCTTGCTGCCTTGTGGGGATTCTTATGAAATGTAGCAGCAGCTCAACAGGTTATCTAGCAGAGGGAGAGTTAATGCATAATGCTGATACTCATAAATCAGGAGATTAATGCCTGCCTTCCACCTCTTAATAAAAACAGCACAGAACAACAATCTTATCAACATACATGTGATCTGTAAACAAGTGTTGTAGTCATATACAAGCAGATTTTTATCATTATCCTGCTTCAAACCATGTGATTTTGCAGTGAAATACTTGCAGGAGATGAGTTAATACATGTTTGACAGCCGTTGCAGCCAAAAAAAAAAAAATCATTAATGCTAACATGAGCAAGATAATTGGGATTTGTGGGGGAGTGAGTGTCCAGATTTGAACTTTTGAACTGCCAAGCATAAAAGCTTGTTGCTTCCTCTCAGCAACTGCTACAGGCTGGCTGTAGATTTTTGTGAACACCCAGACTAAAGGAAAAAGTGGAATGTGCTAAATCTTCCAATTAATAGAGATAGCACTGATGCATCAACTAGCAAGCTGATCACTTCTTGTCCTTCTGCACATAGACTATTTTCACAGAATCACAGAATGGTTTGGGTTGGAAGGGACCTTAAAACTCACCTAATTCCAATCCATCTGCCATGGGCAGGCAGGCACACCTTCCACTGGACCAGGTTTCTCAGAGATTCACTGATAAATGAGAAGTTTGTGACCCAGAAGGAGAGAAGGCTGAAAAGATGTATTTCTAGAAAGAAGTTGTCTTGGAGAAGAGGAGGAGGAAAAGTAGGGTTAGAAAGAAGAAGTTGAAGAGGAAAAATCTGGGAGTTGAAACAAGTCTTGGAGTTGAGGAAGATAGGCAGAGATGAATGTAGGGGAATGCCTGGAGACCTTGGTGATGTCCAAGGTGGGTGACAGTGGCACAGGATGGACCAGCACAACCTCTGACCCACACCCGGGGCGTTGAGACCTTGTGAAAGCAGTCTGAGGGTAGTACGTGAGCTGTAAAATAAGGTAAAACTGAATGTCCTTCCTTTCTAAACAGCTCCTTGCACCTCTGTGAGGGGTCTGCAGAAACACGAGCAGATGTTCAAGCCCACACGTCAGGGCACTCCTTAGGAGGGGGTATGCACTTGCCAAAGCACAAACAAATTCTGGCTCCCACATTTAAACATGTCATGGACACATATGCACGCACACGATGTACAGGCTCAAAGATGATGTGGAATCACAGCAGTTCCATAAATGCTATTTATAGTAGGCTGTGGGACTGTAAGCAGCAATGTAATCATATGTATTTTCCAGGGTACGTGGCTGTCTTTTCAATGCCAGTCCACTTCTGAAAAGCACAAATAAGCTTGAAACACTTGGAATTAAATGGCAGTCTGTGAAGAGTAGGTAGGATCCATTGCACACATTCCTAATTAGGTCTTTGAATATAAATGATTTTATATGGTATTAAATAACATATTTTTCTTTGAACTCTCAAACCTCACTCTAATCACCTTCCAGCTTTCTTTGGTACTCTTGGGTACAAACTAAACCCCTCTCTTTTTCCTCAAATAATCTATCAAGGGTTGTTAGCTGAGGGAAGAGAGTCCTCAGAGAAGCAAGTAAGTCAGTGACATAATTGGTTGCCTCTCAAAAATCTGTATGAATGAAGATAGTTGCAGCTGTTAGTGAGTACAGAGATAAACTTTCCATGCTTTGATTAAGTCTTTTGGTACATATTTGTGTATGTATTTTGCAGCTAACCCATTTTAAGGGGAAAAAAACCCCAATAAATTGGATCTCTGTACTTCCTAAAGAGTAAACTCTTATTAAAAGTAACAGAAATTATAAACTTTTTAAAATTGCTTAACTTTGCACATTCAAGACATGGAAAAGTAGGTGTAAAACCCTGGTCTGTGTCTTGAAGCTGGAATAAAAAATAACAAGTGAAGTGAAGTTTCTACAAAAAGCTAATAAATCATTTTCCACCTGATTCTCTCAGGGCTTTGAAACTCCTCCTAACATAGGTGCTTCCCCTCCAGCATGTCCTCCTTATAGCCTTCTGCACTGATCGTTTGGGAAGTTAGGCCAGAAGCTTCTCTTCTCCTGCCCCCACCTCCTCATCAATCTTAGTCCATCTTCTTCTCCAAATATTAATTGAAATTAATGTCAAACCACAAATCTGAGCAGGATCCACAGGACAGACCCCTAAGTATGGTCCTTTAGGGTTGCCTGGGTATATAGTAGCTGTATTAGCCCAAAAAGCAAGGGAAATATCAACCTTGAAAAGACAGCTGAGGCACTGAGCAGAACCATTTGGTCTCCAGTCACAAATGGGGAGCTCTTGAGCTAAAATATAAAAGGGAACGTCACAAATAGTTACAGTTTCAGATCATCCGTAGTTAAATTTCAGTGATGACTGAGACATCGAGCTTTCAAAGCAAAACTGCCATTTAAAGCAGACCAACATCAGCTCAGAGCCCACTAAACTAGGTTAGACTTTAAAATACATAAATATGTCTGTCTAACAACAAAAACCTTTTAAATTAGGTGAAGTGAAACTGTTCTGTAACTGTAATCGTGGCTCCAGTGCAATATTAGTTCAGGTTGGTTTTTTCTTTATGAGAGATTTTTACTCATGTAATTATTGGCCAAATGCCTGACTGCAATTTCTTTCTGTCAAATGAAGACATGAACAGAGAAAGAGTTTAATTTACATGGCTTTTGTGTATGTGTGTGATTTACAGTGATTTTTAGAGAGGTGCCTGAGCAGAGAGTGGCCCTATTAAGTTCAGTGTGATTTTCAAAATCTGCCAGAAACTCTGGCAAATGTTTGCGCAGTTGGTGAAGGCTCATTTCTTCACTTCTTTAAAAAAAAAAAAAAGCAAGCAAATATGTATAAAGATATATATTGTTATCCATTTTCAATTAGGTTTTATATTAAAATGCAAACGAGATAGATTCAACTCATGAAGGACTGAAGGACTGGATGTATTTTTAGTGCCAGTGCTGCAGGTATTTACCTGTAAAAGGAGTTTAGCAGGGATGATGTCCAGGCAGAGGCATCATTAAACTGGGAGGGGCCACCACCATTTGCATGAAGGTGCACCATTCAGAGAGGCAGCATGAGAAACTATGTGGTGCACACAAGGATCTTTTCCAGTAGTGTAAAAATTTGGTGCAGGTGTGAAGGGTTTGAATTTTCTTGGATGAACGTGGTCAGTGAACCACATCTCCTTTCCACTGATTGCTGGCTTAAAAACACATTAAATATTTGCTGTCTCAACTGTTGAGTTCAGAAAATGCTCCACTCGGTGAGTCACAGCAAATGTGTGGCATAGTTAGCATCTGTTGGGGTTAATTGATAGAGAACTCTTCAAAAACAGAAATAGACTCTTAACTCCTCTGCCTACTGTTTCTTCTTTTTACAGAGATGACACAAAGGAAAGAAAATCTTTATGTAGAATCCCTTTGAATTGATGAGGTTATGCAGAACAGTAACAGGCAATGTGTGGCCTGAGGTGCCTAAAATATTTTGTAAAACCAACAATTTACACATGAATATTTAGGATATCCAAGACACATTCCGAAGAATTCTTGTAACAAAAACCATGTTCCTGCTCTCCCTGACACCTTCATCCCCTGGGTTCCACCCTGCCATTGAGCTGAAGCCTTTTTTCATCACATCTTGATTAATACTAGGTGCTAAAAGCAAATTGGTGATAACTGCTGGTCGTGACAGCTCTTGTGCAAGTTCTTGCCAATGGCAGCGTTGGTTCTTTCCTGCTCTTACCCGCAGCAGCCTTCGTATTTTAATCATGGGCCCCAAGCAGAAATTGTCAATTAGATTGAGCCTTGTGGTTGTCTTTGAATAAATGTTCTTTAGCAGATAGATTTAGTGCCTTGCTACTCTATTCCCCTGGTTTCTATGTGCAATATACCTTCCATATACACTAAAATGAAGTATCTTCCTGGGGAAAAAAAAAATCTATCCAATCACACAGCAGATAAAGTGGCTACTCTGCTGAACTCCAGAAAGAAATGAGAGGGCTTGATGAATGCCTTGAGGCCAAAACAATGATTCTCTTGCTGCTTTCTCTTGGAAAAAAAAAAATCTAAGATGGAAAATCTGAGTTATTTCAATTTAAACAGTATGGAGGATTGTGGTAAAAGAGACAGTGTCACTTCTTTTATCACATCTACATTTGATCAATGTCTCTTGAACAGTTTTGTCCCATGTGGGATAATGGAAAAAGGGATCTTCTGTGTAACTGGCTACAAATTATGGATAAATGGGGTAGGATCTGTGAGGATGCAGGGTGAGTTGTTCGACTGACTCATGAGAGCTGTGGGTGATGCTGGATGCAAACGCAGCTCAGTTTTGCTTCAAAGCATGATGGCATAGTCAGAAACTTAAAAATCACAGACACTTTGCACATAATTATATCTGTTGGACTTGAGTGGGCTGTGAAAAGGAAAGATGATAGAGTCTGGAGTTTGCTTATATCTAAGTAAAGTATAGCCCAAGACAGGGAGGGACAGCACATCATCTTGCATCAAACCACTTTGTGAGTTTCTGATTCTTTTCTTTTTATTTTCAAAGATGTTTTAGTTATCTTTTATAGTGGAATTGACTACATATGTACAGTGCTTATACTCTGGAGCAAGTGAACGAGGGAAAACATCTCTCACTGGGAGGAAAGCATCCCCATTGAAAGGGGTGTGATATGAGTACTAGCAGGGCAGTGAGAAAAGCAGGAAGGATCCCACAGTACTCCATGGTGCTGGGCCACCACATGTCCATATCACCCACAGCAGGCATAAGGAGGACTGTCATTATCTACCTAATAAGAGGAGTCCAGAACTGACACTGGGGACTGGATGCTGAGGCTGAATTGTAGAACCATTCAGGTTGAAAAAGACTTCCCAATTTGACCAAAAATACCTTAAACTGAATACCACCATGCCCACTGAATCATATTGTAAAGTGCCACCTCCGGTCACTATTTTGAATGCTTCCAGGAATGGTGAATCCACCTCTTCCCTGGGCATCCTTTTCCAGGGCTTAACCAGTGAAGAAATGTTTCCTAATATCCAACCTGAACCTCCCCTGGTGCAACTTGAGGCCATTTCTCCTTGTCCTGTCGCTGGTTGCCTGGGAGCAGAGCCCAACCCTTACTTGGCTACAGCCTCCTCTCAGGGAGTTGTAGAGAGTGATGAGGCCACCCCTGAGCCTCTTTTTCTCCAGGATAAACAACTCCCACACCCTCAGCCACTGCTTATCAGATTTGTGCTCCAGACCCTTACCCAGTTCTGTTGCCCTTTTCCAGACATGCTCCAGCACCTCAATGTCTGTCTTGTGGTGAGGGGCCCAATTTCCAAAAGACATTTCCACAAGAATGGTTTGTTCTTTTCAATTTGGTAGGAGTTTGGTTGATTTTTTTTTTAATTGTTCTGCATTCCACCAAACTAGTTTTTTTAAAAAATGAAGAAAAAAAAAAAAAACTGATGAAAACAACAGAAGGACAGGGAGAAGTTAGGTTTCTCTAGCACATATTTCAACAGTTGTCCTGACTGTCCCTGAGTGCAGACACAAGTGAGTTGATGACTGAAAACACAACATTTAGGGTTGGAAGTAGACAAAGGGATTTGTGGTGCTTGGCAGCGGATGTGCATTATCCAACACGTGCTCCTCTGCGGGAGAGTATGGCCGGGGGAGGCAAAAGAGAAAGGGAATAGTTGTTACCGTGTTATGAATGGGTATAATTAGGTACCTTGCCCAAGGTGACATGGAAATCCTCTGTCAAAAAAGAAAATGGTAATCCAGGTCTTGTGGAGAAAAGCCTGCTGCAATACACACAAAGTTATCCTTCCTCTTCTAGCAGCTGCTTTCCAGCTAAGCCCTTTCCTCCAGGGCTGTGGGCATTGGTTTTACCTCTAGGAACATAATGATTCAAAAAAAAGGTGCTTGGGCAAAAAGGATTAGTAACTCTAAGCTTCCTACCACGGGCAGTGTGTAGAACAAATGCCTCTTACCGACAGCAAGTTCAAAGGTCCATCTTAGATTGTGAGGGGGTTTCTTGGTGGTTTTACTATTAATTTTTCAATTAATATTTGAACTTTGCCAGAATGGAAACGGCCCCTGCGCAGTGCAAACTTCAGCAATTTTGCACTGAATAAAATGGAGGCAGCATTTGCCTGTGCTTCCCCTGCAATTACCGAGCGATTCTCGTGTCTTGTTTGAATTTCCTTTGTCGTTATGAAACACAACAGGCTGACGGCCTGATATTAAAAGCAATTGTGTTTCCATTCATGCAGATGCCAGCCTGTTTAGGTGAATTTACTAAGTCCCTAGACGTACATTTTTATATTATTGCTGTCTCTGGGCTGTGCCGAGCATTTTAATTCTCTGAAAATAACCTCTGTTTTCCTTTCATCTCTTCATTAGCTCTTTCATCATGAGGACATGAATTTAAAAATATATATATCTCTTAAAGTTGTATGTAATAAAGATGTTTTTATCATTCCAATTTGTTGAGCTGTGCTTTTAACGTTGCATGGCTTTCACAACCATAAAATGGCACAATTATTTCTGTGTTGTATTGCTTTGTACCCTGAGGTTCCATTTAAAACAAAGCAGAGAGATGTGTTTATAGGCAGTATTGAAAGCAATGTATATGGATCTTGATGTCAGGCATATTTTATTGAAGTAAGATTAAATGACAAGTTCTGCACTATTGAAGTGAAATCAGAATGAGATTTTGTGCCAAGCTGCACATTGTTAAATCAAAATTAAAGTAATACCAAGCTGTGTTGTTATCTTTGTGGCTTTTTGGTGGCATCTTTTAAAGATGAACTTTATAGCCAATTATGAGTATATTAAAGTAAATATTCTGAGGTTTTCAACATCTTGTTACATGGTAATACATGCATGTACTATCAGATATTTAAAAACTGAAGTTTCTTGCTATATATTGTGCATGTATGTTTGGATTTAATCCTTGAAAGTAAAACTAATTTTCTTTCCATATAAAAATCACACCATAAAGTATATCTCAGGCGAAAATCCCTTTTTATTTGATCTCTTCATCTATTTTTGTTTCTAAAACAGGTTGAGAAAGTTTGGGGTTTTTTTCAAGAGGGAGAGGTTTAAATTATAACTGATTTTAAGTTAAATGCCTGGAGTTGGCTCTAATTAATATCTGCACCACAGGAAGGACAACAGTACCAGAAAATTAGCAAAATTGTAGGTTTTCTTTCTGTCTACACTTTTTATTGTGCTGGGAGGGGATCCCATAGGAAACCTTTCAAATTCACATTTTCAATTCATAGTAGGCAGGCTTTTCTGACTAACAGAGGGGTCTCCCAAATTACAGGCTTAATTAGAGTATTTGTGCTTCAGGATGTGAAGGAATCACCTTTTAAAGGATGGTCAAATTAAATATCTTGCCTCAATATTTTATGGTGAGTTGCACTGCAGGAATGCCTTGTAGTTTGCATGGGCACTAAAATTTCTGTGATGGTACAGTATTAGTGTCTGGAAAATACAGTTACTTGAGGCTTTTGAAGCTGTGGAGTAGCATGGCTCAAACTTCTTAGTGTGCTGTTGCAGGAATTTGGGAATGTAAGGGAACACCAGCTTCCTATTTTAACTGCATGTTCAGCCTGGACTCTGAATGTCAAGTTGGATTTTTTTTTAATCATCACTGGCGTTATTACGTCTCTCACCTCTTTTTCCCCATGAGACAGTAATCTTAGCAATATGTGATCTAATAAATATAGATGATTTAAAATCCCAGCTGCCTTTATTCCATCTAGTCATCTAGCCTCTGCCTGGTATGTATCACATAGTGCCTGTCTTCACTTTTTTTTTTTTCCTGGCTGTTTCCCTTCCAGGTTTTTGCTTCTTTTCCATTAAAATTGCAAAAGATGGGAGATTCTCCTGCAATGTGTTTTGTGCAGCATTCAACACAATTAGACCTGGTTCTCATTTTAGGCCTGTAGATGTTGGCATCTCAAACACATTCTTACTTATGACTATTATTATTTTTTTTTAAATGTAGATTTTTATAGCTAAGTCCCAGATTCTCTTCACCCACAAGAGTGAATAACAGGGAGCTATTGTTCAGAATACACTTCTTTGATCAGGTGGGTTTTCTAGTCCAAAATTTCTGCTTCAAACATTGAGTGATGATTCTATTTAATAATATATTCTATAATTATAGAGAGAGTATCATATATAATAAAATTCTATATAATAACAAGATCTGTGGCATGGAAGTACAGTTTTTGCCTGTGCACTGAAAGGCTGTGGCTTTGGATTTTGTTTTGTTTGTGATTTTTTTCCTAATGTTAGCAAAATCTATCTACAGATGAAATCCTATCTGTAGGATTACTATTAGGTGAGGACTAGCAATATTTAAAAGCTAGTCTTATGAAAACGTGTTTATCCAGGGGTAGAAAGGAAGAAAAGTTGCTTTAATTTAGTTTAATGTTTCCAGTCCTTTGGGTGGCACAGTAAGAAGGTCTTTTGCCAGGCTCAGAGGGAGAAGAGAGTAAATGACTTATTGTTGTGCTAAATATTTGTCTGTTACAATTTGAGCATGCCAGGCCCATTGATTTTTAGATAATTTTTGGATTTTTTCCTTTTGTTTCAATTTTTTATGGAGACATTTTATACATGAACAAAATGAGGAATTTACCACCCAGTGAAAAACCAAGCTGGATGTATTAGTTAATACCAACCCCACAGCTGTCTTGTCCATTTTTGGAGGAGCACAAACTTCTGGGGCTTGAAGAATGAACAACAACAACAAAAAAAATTACCAGTATGATATATTTTGGGGAAAACTTTGCAGACAGTCATGTTTCTGCAAGTTTGACCAATATGATATATTTGGGGGAAAACTTTGCAGACAGTCTTGCTTCTGCAAATTTGCCCAAATGGGCAGAACTGGCGAATCCATAGCGATGACCTCTGTCTAAAAGGAATTGCTGTTGTGTTGTTCACTGTTAACAAATAATATGAACTACGGGAAGCTACTGTCCAACAAATAATAAATATTTGTAAATAACGGGGAAAATACACAAGACACTCTCTGGGATCCAATTACCAGCTGTAGCAGAGTTGTCTGTCACCCACTGCAGGTAATACACAGAGAAGGATTTCTTGAGGGACTTGTCATCCATTTTTGGGTGCTTTTCTTCAGATGTTGGTATGAAAGCAAATAGGCTTCATAAGGTCTTGCTGCTTTTGGCTCCTCATTTCTTTTTTGGTGCCAGCAGACCTCTACCCTTGACAGTCAGCGCCAGTCTCAGTCAGGCACATGAGTGCAATCCATGTCAGCAGTTGCACTGCATATATGTTTTTTTCATTTATCCTCGGGAAACGCACTGCGAAAGGCTCCTCAGGCCCCTGCTGTAAAGCAGCATGTCAACTTGGCAGCCTTGCCTATACCCGCACTCGGCCCTTTCCCTCTCTCACCTGTTCAAATGCTCTGCCCTGCCACGCGTGTCAACAAGTGTGACCAGGTGTAAAGAGGCGTGTGGCACAGAAGTGACGTGGCTGTCACACAGGGTGGGCTTCCCGCCACCGCCGCTCCCGCGGTACCGCGCTGGCCGCCGCACGCGGCCCGCGGAGAGCCCGCTCACAGGCACGGGGGGAGCGTTCCGTGTCCCTCGGGGAATGCTTGTGTTTCGACCCCGGTGCTCCGGTGTCACCGCTCAGCCGTTCCCTCGCTTCGCCCCCTTCTCCGTGTGAGCTGCCGCTCATCCCGCCCGTGTTCCGGAGTGACTTGGAAGCGAGCCCGACGGAGGGGACTTGATTCCAGTTGTCAGCGTCAAAATCTGCGGGCAACAAGATATTGCTGCTTTGTTGGTCGCTGCCAGGAAATCATCCTGGTAGAACAGATCCTGAAAGTAATTCAGTGGGACTGCTGCACTTTGGGATGCTTGGAGGCTCCACTGAAGGCAAGTCTTGGTTATAGAGGAACTTCACAAAGTGCTGTGCACACTTAACTGCAACAAGTGCTGTATGTGGTGCTGGCCTTCTCAGCAGGTGAGACAGCAGTACAATCATTAAATTCTGGTGGAAGAAATTGTCAGAGAAGTATGACAACATGATTTGGTCAGTAGGAGCTATGAAACATCTGGTTTCAAACCACTAACAGACCAACAGTAATGTTCTGAAAAACAGTTACAGTGGTATTTTGGTGTTTGAGGAGATCAGTAGCAGAAGGTATTTTAATTCAACCATCTTTCCTTGCATCTAGCACAAGCTGGAGAACTTTAGCCGTCAGTGGTTTCACAAACTGAGGGATCTGGGAAAATATCCCAGAGGCCGAGTGGTGAGAACTCAGGCTGAATGCAATGGCCTTGTGAAAAACAGGAGGTCTCATAGAATCATATTTTGTTTGGGTTGGAAGTGACCTTAAAAATCATCTAGTTCCAACCCCCCTGCCATGGGAGGAATGCCAGCCACTACACCAGATTTCTCAGGGTCCCATCCAACCTAGTCTTGAACACTTCCAAGGATGAGGACTGTCTCAGTCCTCTCCCATAGGATGACAGTTCACAAAAAGTCATTTCCCTGCCTCAGATGAGAAACCAAGGATGGGTTACTACAAAAGTCAGAACTTTGAGCTACTTTTCTCTACTGCCTGCCCATGGTGTGTCAGTGGTGGACTCCATCAGCAACTTCCAGCTGCAGAGCTGTCAGTCTTCTACCAGTTCAAATTCAACTTTAAAATAAACCCAGGGCCTCTCCATAGCCATGCAGGCTATTTTTGATGGCTTTGACAATGGTTGAGAAGAAGGCAGGTGTCTGTGCTGGTTTTCAATGGTTGGGACAAAGCTTTGTGAGTGATGTGGAAGTAGGAAATGAAGAGGGGTCACAACCAGATCACGTTTTACTGGACTTGCCTGTCCCCTTTCAGAAGTTACCCTCCCTCCACCAAACACAATTCTTCCTGAGTTCCATGAAGTTATAAGTGATTAAGGGTAGGAATCCAGAAATCCCAGAGCGTGAGAGCTCAAAGCATTCAGCTCAAATGGGGCATGGTGGCAAAAATGTAGGCAAAGGACATGGAGCAAAATTCCAACTGTAATTGCAGTTCTGCTGTATCAAGCAGTTATTCAGACAATGAACAGTTGAAAAGCTATTCACATCACTTTACATTTGCTTAGCCTTGTGGCTAACATGTCATTCTGGTTATTGTTAGATGGTAACCAAAAGCAGTGAACAGTCTCTGCTACTTGGGAAAGAATTTAAAAATCTGAGTAAATCAATAGCTCTTTCTCGGATGCCTCTTATTGCCCTAAGTTAGACATGGAGTGTTAGGTGAACTCAACCTGTTCTCTGCAAGGGCCTTGGTCTGTTCTGTATCAGATATGAAAAGCCTGACAGAAAATAATTAGAAAGGATGTATGTAATTTTTGCACAGTGAAAGCCAAGTAAAGCGGATTGAAGCGTGACAAACAGAGGTACAAGGAGACCTCTCTTGACAGGAGTCTGTGTCTGCTTGCTTTGGAGATTTTCCCCCCAATATGAATACAGTCTTTTCATTTCTGGCTTTGGATGAAACTGAAAGAAAACTGAAAGAAAGCCTCCCTTTGCAGTACCTAGCTGAAGCCTGAACAAGAACTAAATCAAACTTCTTTAATCTAAGGAGAGCATCTGATTCAAGTATTGGCTTTGAGCTTGTCTGCTGCCTCTTCTCCTGTACAAGCTATTAGCCTTTCTCCAGGTCTGACCTGGGGCTTCCAAAATCTGAGAGATTTTCTCTTTCTTTAGATTGCTGGCAGCAATGGCTCTTAAGTTTAATAAATAAATAAACAAAAAAACCCACAAAAACTAAAACACTCTGACTAAAGCCTGTGCTATAGAGAAATTATAAAGCTTTGTGAAACAGTACAGAGGAAACCAACTACACAGGAAAGACCTTCTTTAGCCACTGAGACTGCAACTGTATCAGAATAAAACTAAAATTAATATTAAACACTGTCAACACTATTGTTTGGCTTTAGCATTTCACTTGATGCAGAACAAGCACAGATAAATAAAAGAAACCTGTTCATGACAGAGCTCTCCCAATGCCCTAGTCAAGAAGAATCAAGCCTGTTTGTCCAAGTTTTTGTCATGCAGCATATTTTGTGGGTTTTTTTATCTTTTTTCTATTTTTTTTTTTTTTAGTGAAAATCTGGCGATGTCATACCATTGTGTTTTGTATAATTGTCCAGGAGTCCTGTATGTGTTAATGTGTGGCCTGACACAGTGTTTAGAGTGAGAGGGAGGGCATGTCTCAAACCTTCCTTTTTGAGTTTCCAGCTCTCATTACTCCTCAAGAACAAATATCAAAAGCAATAACCAAATAGGTTTGGATGACTTGATGGGTTTTGAACTGTATTCAGGTCCTTTCATTGTAAGGACCAGAGTTTAATTGCTCCTCTTGCTGATACAGAGACAAAGCTACGTGGTTAATCAATAGATCAAACTAGGTCAAGGCACAGGACTTGGAATCCTTATGAATCAGGATTCCCATTCCAAGTTGGCAATAGGCAAGTCTTGTGTGACCCTGGAGAAATTATTTAGTATGTCAGGGGCCTCTGTTCAGTATTACAAAACCAGGATGATAGTAATGGAAGTATTATGAAGACATAACTCATTAGCACTTCCATGGGGCTCGGGCATTGCAAAGATGGAAGTGCTTTCCTGACGTCCTCTTAACTTCATGGGCAGGGCAGATTTAGTCCAAATCCAATTTGTCCTCCAAAATATGAATGAGCCAAGTTCTCTTTGTGCTTTAAGAATAAGAACAGACTAGGTGTGGGGCGTGCTGTGTTTTGTGTGGTTTTTTCCATGGTTGGTTATGCCAGCTCCAATGACAAGGTAGGAGCAAAAGGCTTTTGGACGTGAGGGAGTCTGTCCTTGGATTGAATGGGACAGTGTATCATGCCAGCTGCATTATTTTGTGCAAACAACTAACACGATTATGGGTTTTATATTAAAAACAGTAATTCACAGTCACAAAAAAATCCACTCCCTGAAGACAGCTTAATACAAACAGGCTGATTTGGTCGTTGCGTGTTCTGCCAAACCTTTTTTTAAAATTAGATCTTTACTTTGTAATTTTTTTCTTTTTTTCCCTAAGGGTACTTCAGAAAAATAGTGGAGAGGTATATAAACGGAGTGTCTCCTTCTATAAATCCTCATGTAAGCAGCTGGGCTCAGAAAAGCCAGACAAACCTGTCTGCCACTGTGCTGGGCTCTGTACAAAAGAACCTAAATTCAGTCCATATTACAATTTAATTAAAATAAACTGCAATGAGTATAAGGAAATCATTGAAAAGAAAATGGTAAAGTATTTGGAGATTAATCGTATTTGTCACTTAGGAGCAATTTCAGCACAAGTAGGGGGGTCCATGTCTTTAAACTAAGATAATATATGTAGTTATGAAGCTGCTAACGTCTTCATATTAAAAAATAATAGGTTCTATAACAGAAGTGACATTTCAGAAGAAATTTTTTGTAGCTGGGGCGTGTTTCCTGGGAATGTGAGCTGGTTATAAGAACCCAGTTAGCTTGTTACATATAGCTGTGCCCCTTCCTGGAGAACTAATTTCAGGCAGGTACTCAGTTTTGCAGAAGCAAGACAGTGCAATACCTGCACATGAAGCACATGAGTGAGCGATGAACACGACTCCTGACAGAGTGGAGACTCTATACAGTGCTTTAAAGTGTAGATTTGGGCTTGAGTTATTAAGCAGCACAGGAGCCTTAATATTAAATAATATTTGTTTTCATTTCCTAAGCTGAAGTGCTCACAGTTCAGTTGTAAAAATCCACTAATTCATAATGTTGTGTTGTTTATGTTTTCCAGAATAAGGGTGTCTTTAGTACAATGTACCAAATGGCAGGAGGAGAGGATTTTAGAAAGGAGAGTTTGTTCATGCAGTATTCATTAATGGCGAATCCTTTTTCTTTTACTTTTTACCTACAGCTTGTTTTCAGTCTAGAGAGGGATTCAAAGCTATTTATGTTTAAGAGAGTAAAATCAAAATCCCTGTTGGATTGAAACTGGGGAGGAGTGGAATATTGGAGCTTTTTTTGTTGGGGTTTTTTGGGGAGTTTTTTCTTTTAACTCTTTAGATCTGCTTTCATCATTGCTGATACTTTGGAAAAGCAGGCAGAGCTAGTTAAGTTGCTTATAGAGACAGACATCAGCAGGCTTGCTGCCTCTGTTTATCAGGGCTGTCCTGTGTGACTGAACTTATAACACCCACCATCTATGAACAGGCCAAAGGGCAAATAGTTTAAAATGTGTTGCAATTTGAGAGGTTGCTTCTTTTTTGTCCTCTCTCTAAAATGGAGTTGTAGCAGTTGGTCCCAAACAGTCTGAAGACAAATGTTCTTTTATTCTTTTTCTCTGAAATTCTCTGTCTTGGACTCAATGTAAAGGTTTGTTTTCAGTCCTGTGATGAGTCTTAGAAACTCTTAGAAAAAAGCATTATCACAGTTATCTATGCAAAAGAGAAGCTGAAGTGGAATCTAACTCATCCAAGCAATCTCAAGCCCTGAAACCTAATTTTAGTCTTTCAGGGAGTGGAGAGGGATGCACAGATCTACTTACTCCAACAGTAGACAAGCCAAAAAAGGCATATGTCATTTGAGACTTGAGCCTGTGGAAACAATTTGGAATGAAAATGTAGGAGGAAACTGCTTGCTTAATCATCATCTTTCCACATCTTCACTGAAGAAGAAAAGTAAAGTCAGATAAATCCAATTTGCCTGAGATTTTTCATGCATGCAGCTCCTGCTGTGAAGTAGAAAAATGTTTCCTCTGCATTTGGAGAAGCCATGATAGCCTGCCAATGGCTAGTTTAACACCTGTAAGCCCACCCGGCTCTTAACCAAGTCCTGTGAATCCAGGCAGATAAAACAATCTTATTGCAAGGAGAGTAAATTCAATTCTCATGGCTGTGCACAGTCTTTTATCTTCCATGCTCAATCCACTACAGTGTTTCCAGCACTTATTTCCAATATCATACCCAAATAGTCTAAACTGAGAATTGAGATGTGTCTTACAGGGGACCTTGCCTGAAAAGTAGGAATATCTTATAAACTAAAACACCATTTTTATCATTGTAGAGTGTTGCTTAAATACTTGTGCTTACATACCAGTGAAAAGGTGTGATGATACCAGCTTTTAATTAATGATTTCACTAACTGTTGCATGATTTTTCTAATTTTTCCAAATAAAACCCTTCAAGGGCTTTAGATACTTTAACTTTTGGAAAAGGCAAAAGGGCAGCAGTGTTTGTTTTACCCTGCCTTCACATCTTTTATCTTTGCCTGCCTATATGATTAGGGTGCATAGCACATCCCATAAAACTTCTTCTATTTTCCTTTTCCAGAACGGCAAAATTTGGATTTATAACTCTCTGGCTTGCTCTGAAAAGGGCAAGGGGTGTTTAACTGAGGAGTGTTACTACAAACTTAAACAGCTGCAGTTGGGCAAAGTGGCAATCAATTGGTCACGGTGGGAGCTTTTTCTACTGATGGGAGGGGAAGGTTGATACGATCTGAGAGCATGGTGCATATTTTCTACAGGAAAGGAAAATGTGTACTGTCTATAGCCCTTCAAATACTGCTTCAAATTCTGAAAAAAAAAAAAAAACCAAACACCTTTTATGTCACCTATATATCTAAAAAAACAAGCACGTGGGAATTTAGGTACGCAAATATGTGCTGCAAAAAAAAAGGTGATGCTTCCTCTGTGGTCAGCCAGAGTAGAGGTTCTATCCCATCCTGGAAACTCCAGAAAATTTTTTTCAAACAGTAAACTAATAGTTTCTTGCCACTAAAAATTTTCTCTGAAAAGCAAATAAACCCTCTAAGAAATGTAATATGGAAAAGCACAAGCCCTCCGCATCGCTTCAGCTAGCAATGGGAAAATGTTATTATCTGCAAGAGAAAAAATTGGACTTTGGGAACTTTGTTTAACAATCATTTCTCTTCCTGATTGAAATAAATGAGCCCAAGGATTTAGCCCTATGCTCACTCTTCAGAGAAAGGGCTTTTACATTGATTTCTCTCAATAAGCATAATTTTTTATTTTGATGTGCAATTAGGGCAAATTCATCTTATTTTTTTCCAGCTCCTACTTTCACACAATGCCCCTTAATTAAATGCACTATACAGAGATGGCAGGTGACTTGACATGCAGGGTTGGGATTCTGCTGTGATCAGAATTAGAGCCACAGTTCATGCCAGCCAGGGACACTTTTAGGAATATAAAGCTGCAAAATTGAAGGTAAGAAAGCCAAAGCCCATAATGGCTCGCTAGAGAGTGAGCTGATGGAAGCCAAGCATGGATAAGCCCTGAGCTGGGGTGTATAAGTGCTGTGGTCACATACAGCAAGGGATGTATCTAATTAACAGAATCCATAGCCTCATCTGAAATCCTAATTTGTCTGCAACTTGCTGTTCAACAGCAACCCTCAGTAACTAAAAGTAGCCCCTGCTTGTCAGCCAGAGCTGTGCTAACTGTGTTTAATGTGATCCCATTCCCTGCCCCGAATCCTGGGCAGAAAGCCAGCAGGGACCTTCAGCTCCTCCCGTGGCTTTGGGCATTCACAGTTTCCATCACCCTGATAATTCTTGCATCCTGTACCAGCGTGTTAATTCTCCAAGAACTCTGTAAATCCCTGTGTGTTCTGTTCCAGCTGGCTGCTGTAAAGCACATTGATTCGCATGTGGACATGTGGACACCTACCTGCTTAAGCAAAGCTACACCACATCTCTACTTGAAATTTCTCATTCAAACTGTGTCCCAAAGTATCTTCTGATGATAAATACTTGTCTGGAGAAAAGCAGGTGTGGTGTAGAGTGTGGAAGACACAAGGACATAACTGTGGGGATTTTTTCTACCGATCTCTAAGGAAGACGGCAGCTGCAGAAAGCAAGAGCATCCAAGGAGACTTGTCCAGGTGGCTAAAGATCTATTTAAAGTGACATTCCTGCCAAATTCTTTCAGACTCTTAAATTCCTGACCTGCTCAGGATTGCAGTTTCTTGCTACTCATATTCCAATGCTTCTTGAGACTTAAAACTGGGAAGATACTCAAAAGTTTAAAAAGGAGACCAGTGTTAGGCAAAGGGGAGGCAGAGGAAACCTGAGCCCCTGAAAATGGGCTTAAAGGATGAAACGGGGCAACCTTCAAATTCTGAGATCAGCTGGTATTCCAGCAATATCCTGTTTTCAGATGCTACGTGTTCTGCTGACCATATGACCAGGATAGCTATGACAGGGGGACTTGAAGAGCGTTGGAGAAAAACATAGTGAGAAATACTTCTGGCTTTGCAGGATTTATTTTTACTCTTTTTTAATGTACCCTCGCTGCCGCAGTCCATATTTTCTTTGTTCGAAACCGTACAGTAGCTGTCCACAAACTGCTGTAAAGTGCAGTTACCTGTTATTGCCCTGTAAATAATTGAATAACCTCTTCCAGGCAACATGGTCAAGATGCAGATTTAATTTACTTACAGGCCAGTAGTAAAGATGGTTGAATCCACTTGGTTTGCTGTCTGTGTCTGGAGGTGCTGCATACAGGTACATAAATAGTTTACTGAACCTGTCAAATTCTCTGACAGGAATGAGCATGCCCTCTGGTCTGCCACACATGCTTATATGAAACACTTCTCCTTCAGTTCTCAAGCAGTAGGGAGTAATATATTTTCCCATATTTTTGTGGAACTATGTAAAAGGCATAATGAGTCACACAGCAGCAGAAATGGACACAGAGTTTGACTTTCTAGTGTTATTTGGTGGGGGTTTTTTTGGGTTTTTTTCAGGGGGAAGCGAAGTATAATTTTTTTTTTTGGTCTCTGTGCCCCTCAGAAATTATAGAAACTAATTATAAAAGTGATGTGTAATTGTCTCTGCCTAAATTTGCACAGTGGTCAGCAATAGGGCTGAAATGTGTCCCTAATGGAATGTTCAGGTTGTGAAATGGAAGACAAGAAAAATCAAAACTCAGACTAGACACTATAAACATCCTCACATCACCAAGGCTTGGGTTTGTCCCATCTCTAATGAGGATGTCACATTAAAACTACTTTTTGGAGAATTAGTACCACAATCAGGAGTGTGCTTCAAAAAAGAGACTAACTTTTATTTTGCTTGAAGCCAAAATTCAAAGTCAGTGACATCCCTTGAGTAGTTACCTGAGCCTTTCAAAACCTTTCCTGTCTGATTTTCGAAGATTTTATATTGCTTAAATAAAAAGAAAATGATTTTGACTCTGATCTGTACTCATTACAAAAAACTTTAATTGATATAATTTCTGCCTCAGGTTAGTGTGTTTTGAATTCTTTGGTCTCTACTAAAAAAGAAAAAAAGACAGAAGAAGAGAAAAATAATTTCTTAAGGGTGAGAGATATTGGAGGGAAGAGAGAGGAGAAAGAAATCTTCTATTTATGAAAAGAGACTGAAATGAGGTATTGTCATCTGCAGATGTCCCATCATCTAAATTGCTTTTCCAGACTAATTAATAAAACCTGGATGCCACTATTTCTCCATTAACACCATCCCTTTGGAAAAAACATTTTGGCAGCAATACTTTTCCAATTGTGGCCATTAAAAAAAAGGCTAAGATAATAGAAAAAAACCCGATTCCATTCAACTACCACTCTCCAAGATATGAATGCTTTAAGGCCTGGTCACACATAATCAGTAGAATTCCTCTTTATTTTGGTAAGATGGTGGGTGTCTAAAACACTCACACACAGTCACACACGCTTGCAGTGTCCTGGCCGCGTTCCAGAAAGGATAATGATGTCCCTATCTCAGTTCCCTCACAGTTTGGATTAGATACAGTATTTTTGTTGCTGTGGTCGCATGGCTGTGTGCTGTTAAACAGCTGTTCCTGTCCTCTGCACGGATGGATGCGTTGAGCTGTGCTGCTTGCAGGAGTGCTCTAAGTGATTTTTAATGAAAAGTCTACAGGTGGAGCGCCACTGCCCGAAATGATGATATTTTCTTGCAAATTTCCTCTCTTTGAAGGTCAGTGAAGATGTCCCATTGCCCACAGCCTTTCCACAGCCCGTCTGTCCCACCGCTTCTCTGGGCAACCTGTGCCAGGGCCTCACCACCCTCACAGCACAGGCAGATATAAGTAAAGGCATTTCATCTCTATATAATAATGTGCAGATAATATTTATAGAAATGCTCCGCACTACTTAATAGTTCGTCACTTGTGTTGCAAGCTTATGTAAAATCTATGGCTGCTGTAGGGCAAAAGTATAAAACTTTCATGAGTAATATAAAATATACAAAATGTTGTTGTTAATATTTAATACAATTTGCAGCAGTCAATGAGCACAATCAATGTTTATTAATTAAGTTGTTCTGTTGCAATAGCAATTCCTTCTTTTTGGTGTATGTGTGTCTTCAGGGAGAATTTAGGAAGCTTTTTTGACCCTTTCCAAAAAAAATTGGCATGTTTAACAATAGTGTTGGCAACGTCTTACGTTACTCGTTTGCTTTTTCTTCAGCAAGTAAACACAACTCTTTCAGTGACACCTTCTATTTAAACAACTCTATGTGATAAGAGAACTGGTTTTTGGCCAGGGTGTTTAATAAGATGTGTTGCAATTTGGGCAGTTTGTGGCAGCCATATTGACGCACTGCAGATAATCAAGCATTTGAGGGGTGGTTTTCTTTGTTTTAACCCTACATGTCTGTGGGGGTTGCAGACAGCAGCATGCAGGGTAGGAGCAGAATTTATTCCTTTGTTACCCATAAGATCAGGTGTAACTGCACCTGCTCAATCAGGCCATGTACTAAACTGCCCCAAAGGGTAGCATTTTGGCCACAGCCACAGATGTTCCCATGCTGGTGATGTTCCCCGCGGAGCCTACAGCACCTTCAAGGGTTTTCTTTGAAATCACAGGAAGCAGGGAATGCCCCAACACTGTTCTTTCAGGGCTGAACTGGTCAGGAGCAGGATTTTAATTAACCCTGCCACAGCTCAGGTTGCTCTGGTTTATCAAGATTGTGTGCAAATCATTTCCTTTGAGGTCTTGTAGTACCAGAGGGGCAGGTTGTGGTGAAGAACCTCCAAGGACCAGGGGCTGTTTCAGCAGCAGGTATAGCGTTCAAGTGAATCCAGGAGGTTGTTTCTGTCACCTGAACTACATGGTAAATCTCTCACTGTGGTTTTTACCTGTCTTCTCCATTTTTCCCCATGTTATCTCTCTCTTAAGTAAAATTAAACAGTTTTAATATGACTTATTCACACCATAAAATAGCTTAATATATCTTTCAAAAGATGCTTTTGTGCCAGTGCTTAATGTCAGGTCCAAAAATTGTGTGTTGTCTGTAAAGTCCATCCATTCACTTTCATCTATGTGCTGCACTGGTTGAGCACTATTCAAGTGCTATTCAAGAAATTTTCTTTCTAATTTTTTTTCCCCTAGACAATATTGAACTCTCCAACTGCATTAGAACTGGAGCACTTTATGGTTTGGGTTTGGGGTTTGTTTGATTGTTTGTTTTCTTCTTCAGAAATAAAAACAGTTTACAAAAGTGTGGTACAAGAAGTGGTTCTGCAGCAGCCACAAAGTGGTTAAGTCATTAATTTATTTGTATAATGCCTAAAATAAACATAAAAGCCATGACACTTTATTTAATTTGTTCTCTGGGCTAAAAATGTCTTGAGGTTACCAGTAATCTTAGTTGTAATAAGTTTTATATATGTGTATGTCTGTATAACTGTGCCACATTATTTTGAACTACACTGCTAGGGGTTTATTGAAATATATCAACCTTATTGCTAATATTTCACAGACGGTTCTTCATTTCAGCAATATAGAATTCAATTTAGCAGAAATGTGATATTCCTCCTGAAATTTTAAATTCCCAGCAGATGTATAATTCAATTAAGTCCAGAAGATTAAAAAAATTGAAGTCATTCTCTATACATACACTCTTTCTGCTCAGTTCCAAAATAATGAAAAACTACAGCTGTTCAGTTTTGGTTCATCTATCGCTTTGTACAATTTTTATGGGTTTTATGTGTAATCACATTTGCAGAGAGAATTTTTATACAGCCTGCTCCATTTTGCACAGTTATTATCTTTCCGCATTAAAAACAGATTGTAAAAACTGATACACAAGCCTTGGGCCCACTCCTTAAGGCAAGTAAAGCATGGTCATTAATCATGGGGGGTGCAGGGGAAAAGGGAGCTTGTAAAACTTGATTGTTCTCTTTCCTTGTGCTACGAGATGGCTTTTGTCTCCTCTTCTTCCTTACATCAACACAATTTTTTCTTTTTCTTTTTTTTTATTTTAAACTCCCTCCAGCCTCTGTGTGGAACTAAAGAGGTCATTTATTTGTGAGTAACTGACTTCAGCAGAAATTGGACACAGGCATTACCTAAAACCGTAATTCCCCTCCAAAGGTGAAGAGGTCCCTTCGTGTAAGCGCCTGCATGCTGAGAGTCTCACCAAACCCTCCTTAAGCTCTTGGCTCGTGTTCCTAGGCTGGTGCTCCAGGTCAGGTTTCCATGTCAAATGTCACAAACAGTGCCTGTGATCTGTGCAGAATAATTTAATTTCCTGTGCCTCAATTTGTCCGTTTTTTAATGCAGCTGCAACACAGACCTGTTTCAGAGGGTGCTACTGGCACCTAAGCAACAGCTCACCTTGTTAGACTGGGATGTGCCTACAATCTTGCTACTCTGTAGGGATAAAAGTGAGGTAAACCTTTAATATATTCATAAAGCTTTTGCTTCAGAGTATGCCTATTTTTTTTCTTCTAATCACATCAATCTATTGAAATATGACCCCTCTCTGAATACCTAGTCCAGAAAGGAATTAAAATCTGTTTCATCTTGGTGTTTCAAACATAAAATACATAAAATATTTTTAGTCAAAGCACTAAGTGCACGGTGTCAGAAGGGCATTTTATAAAATGTTCACCCTCCAACAAGAGAGCATTTGCAACATTCCCTGAACAGTCACTCAAATGTAAATAGCTTAAGCATTAGTGATCACCACTGCATCTAATCAACTACCTGATTGCCTATACAAATCCTACACTGCTCAGTATTGACCTCTGTGAAGAAAACATTGATTCACTGACCTGTCACTAGATTGTTTTCCAGGAAGTATAAGGGCCTTACCCATGCTTGTTGAAGGTGCTTCTTATCTGTAAGGTGTCTTGCCTTTAGTAGATAACAGCAGGATATTTTTTTCTCTTCTCCTTCCCAGCAAAACTGGAATGTACAGCTGTTGAAATGGGAGAAGCATATTATTTCACTTTGATTTTGTTTTAGCTAAAAGATCTGGCTTTGGGGTGAATAAATCAGCTGAGGAAAAATAACTGGCAAAAATTCAGTGTTGGCAGGAGAGCAGTATTGGATGGAACAGTGAACAATCACTAGGTGAAATATGATGTATGTACTTGCCATTGCATGAGCAATAACACAGCTGTCCAGTCCATGGTTACTACTTCAGCAGCCATGAAAAGATTTTTAGATCAGAATCTGCATTAATCTGTTTTACGAATTGATAGCCAGATCACCTTAATAATTGTGGAAGAATAGAAACGTATTTACTGTTGTCCTGTGGTTTTTATGTCTTGTGTATGTTGGCAGCATGTTGAGATCTTTTTCATCATTTGGGTACTGTGCATTCTTCTTACTACTCCTCTAAATCTATATTTTGTTCTATGAAGTTTGCAGAGAGGGTTTTTTTGCAGCTTTGTAGAGATTCAGCTCCCACGTATGATAGTTTTCCAATGAAAAAAAAATGCCCATGCCATCATGAACCTACTGTAACTTTTCACCTCCTTCAGCATCTTGTGCTACATATAACATAAAAATCTTTGAGCTGTACTTGATTAATTACTACTTCCCTTCCCCTTGCAGTCTGCATGCATCGTAGATGCCTCCTGTTGTTTCATAAGCTGTCAAACCTAAACACTGTCCTCTTCCAATGAGGCTCATCCTCTTTTATAGTACAGCAGCCTGTCCCTGGACTGTAGGATTTCACTTCACACATGTGAAATAGAGCTCCAGGAGACACAGACCACAAGGAAAGTCAGTGTTTCCTGTGAACTTACCTTTATGCTTACCTGTGACACTGGTAACATGCAAGTCAGACATTTGCCACTAAATATGTCTAGTTATGTGAATTCTGCGTTCCTCCCACTTGGACACAGAGAACATTTTTCTCTTTTTGCAGCAGCTTATTCTGTATTTGAAAGATACAGAAGCAGATCTGTAGCTTTTGAAGATGTTGAATCTTCCTTTGCCCATCCACTCTTTAGATCACCACAGCAACCCCAGTTCTTTCACATTTTGCTACTTGAAGGTCATAGCGTTTGGAACTTGAACCATTCTTATTGTTCTCCTCTGGGTCCTCTCTAGGAGTCTCATAACTGTGGTAACTTGTTGCCTGAAACTTCAGCAGCTCTGGGTAGAGAGTGTTGTGCTAAAAGTTAATTTTATGGAACAAAAAATCCCATGTCCCACTGGGCTGTGTAAATACGGTGACACTGACTTTGTGTTTGTTTCCTGTGATCCAGGTGGTCTTCCCACCCTCCCCTTCACATTTCTATGTGTCTTTCAAGACAAAACAGCATCTTCCCACCGTGTCCATACTGCAGTGGTATATTAAGACCTTTTGTATTGCAAAACTTTGAGTCGTGCCTGTAGCCTATGTTTTGGGAACTGGCGCTGTTGATGAAGGAAAGGCTCAAGGAAAGCATACAGAATGGGATATGCTGAGAGATCCTATCCATCTGGCTGACTGGTGAGACAATAAAAGAAGCATGGTTTCGTTTTTTGCTGTTACTCAATCTGTGCTCAGACATTATCTGCATATCCAAACATATTGTCTTTCTCCCAAGAAATCTCCCTGTGAGAATTTTTTCATAATTCTCTCATTGCACTGAAAATTTATTGTCCAGTAGGTGGGACGGCAGTACTGAGATACTTTATCTATAGATTATAAGATCCTTGACTGAGTAAATAACACTTGTCAATAAATATTTTTTTGTGCAAAATCTGTATTTTTTCATAATTTAGTCTTTTTCTCTTCGATTATGACATGAAGCAGCCACTTGAATTTGCCATTTAATTTGGTTGGACTGTAGAATATGTGGCTGGAGCCAGGAAGAAAACAGAGTTGGGTTTCTTACCTGACCACCCACTCAGTCTTGCTCTTTTTCTTGCTGTGAGCATGTGTCAGTGTCAGCTTAAACAGGGTTTCAGGGCCAGTGTTCCACAGCTAACCCTGCATAATTTACAATTCTCCAGGGCCTTCATGTAATTTACTTTGTAAAAACTTGCTAAAAGTTTTTAAAAGCTTGTGAACTTGCCTTTTATCAGGCGCAGGCAAGGGTCCCACGTAGCTGCAAGTCCCACATTGCCTGAGCTACAAGTGAGCAAGTCTGGGTCGAGCTTTGAAGTACTTTTTTTGCACCCTGCCTATGGCTGAGCACAACTCTGTGGCTCTAGAACAACTGACTTCTTCAGACACTTTCGAGAACATAATGTCAATTTGATGACTGAGATCACTCCAATTTGTAAGAAAATTTCTCCTTTGTTTTAAATGCTAAATCCTTTCTCTGTAGCAACTGGAGAGAATAAGACAGGCCAAAGTGTGTTGCTAGAGACCTGCTCCTTCCTTCTTGTTTTTTTTACTGCTGGGTGCATATCAGGCTTTCAATTACTTTCTTGTTTACATCAAGAGAGGAAAACAATGCTGATTGTACCCACAGGTGGTCAGCCTTTAGGTAATCAAAGGAAAGCAATTAATTCCTTCCATGCACAGCAATGCACTTCCTCCTAATGTAAAATAAACACTGTCACTTCCCATAACGCAGCCAAAGAAGGACCCATGGATGCAGGACTTTCTCAGCTGCCATGTTGCTTTTATTTCCTCCTCAAGAGGGAAGAGGCAAGGAGTTGGAGTGAGGCAGGGAGGAACTCAAAATGGATATTTTAAATCCCAACTGTGGCTTTTTGTGGGAAACAGTTAAAAACATGCAAATCCCTGAGGCAGAAAACACCGGAGCAATCCGCACCCAGTAAACTCTGAGGAATGAGTGTCTTAAGGAACACTCATAGTTTACTGCAATCCCAGACTCATAACAAAGAGTTAATAGACAATGGAAGCTGTTGAACTCCTGCAAGCAGCACCCACTCTGCAGCGAGCTGGGGCCCAGGTCCCCTGTGTCTCAGACCCAGAGTCAGTGGTTTCACAGCCATGGGTGCACCCTGAGATCCTGCCACACTGAAAAACGGCTGCTGTCTTTCTTTCAGTGTCCAAGAAAAATACCTTCTTATTTCCCAAGAGATGGCAAAGCCAAAAATGTGCAGGCATTTATCTGGACAAGGACTGGAATTCATCCATCCCAGCACAGGTAACCAGGCTGTTAGAAGATTCTCATCAAAACATTATGGCATGGGCCCTCAGAAGAAACTAGGAAGATGGTCTTTTAAATGCTTCAAATTTGGTTTGTGGTTGGGGTTTTTTTTCTCTCTGTTTAAGTGAATCTTAGAAACTCAGTTGTAAACCAAACAAACCAAACAAAACCAAACCAAACCAAACCGAACCAAACCAAAACAAACCAAACCAAACCAAAAAAAAAAAAACCAAACCAAACCAACAAAAAAAACCCCCAACAAAACAAAACAAAAAAAGCATCCTGCTAAGTGCTACCATGGGACTTGCAATACAAGTCAAGGAGCTGATAATCCTGGATCCTGTCTTTCCAAAACACACATTTAAAAATTTTATGACTTTGACCTGTGTAAGCATGAAATCTTACTCAACCCCAGCCGAAACTCTTGTGGTTTTTGTCTTGCAGTGTAGGTGAGCTGACAGTTCAAATTTAGGTAGACTTCATGTCTTGTTTCTATGATTTTAAAATTAAAATGTCTTGTATTCTTGTATTTACAAAATGTTTTTTAATAAATTGAAAGGGAGGAAAAATCTCTCTGTAGTTCATTTCCACTAAGTCTATTTATATGTGTAAGCAGCCAGAGTGATATTCGTAAGAGATTCCAGTCTAAGTATGTCCTAACCAAAAGCAAATTTGGAGAAAACTCAGCAATGTACAGGGTAGGGTTTTGTTTAATTTGGGATGGATTTTTTTTTTCTGATTATTTTATGCTGCCTCAAGGCAGGGCCAGTGATAGAACAAAGAGTGCAAGGGACATGAACTTAATGTTATCCCCAGTTTAGCAGACAGTTGCGTAATGCATTTTTTTCTTTTTACTTTATTTAGAAATTACTAGTCTTAAAATAAAATATGTCAAAAACAATTATAAAAAATAAAAAAGGCAGCAAACACAGTTCCCTGTGTTTATCAGATCCCCATTTCCTGTGCTGTGGCAAGTTCAGCCCTAAATGGCTTCTTATGCAAATAAATAAATTTGAGTAAAATGAGCTTGATAATTCAAAGAATATTGAAAGCTTGTGTAGGTCTCTGACACACATTTTTTTCACATACATCAGAATGAAGTTTATGTCTTTTCTTGATCTCTCAATATTTAATCTCTATTGTTGGACAACTCAAGCTCTACTCCCATTACCCCCAAAAATGTTTTGTGATAACCAAGGTCTGCATTCAACAGCCTGCTCATCCTGTGGCTACCCTCAACAACCTCAAGAAAAAAAGATTTTTTTTTTTTTGCCTTGCAGCTGTTAGAGATGCCTCCAGATATCACCTTTTCTGCCTTTAGTTTTGTATAAAGGGTGAAATCATTCTTGTGCTTCAAGTGCCCATAGGAGTGACCAAAGCCTTGAGATAGTTTTTTCCTTGAGGGAGAAGGACTGCTGTGTTTTGTGCACATCAGCTGGGCTGCTATCTAACATGTACATTGTAAATGTGAAGTGTCATGACTCCTTCAAGTGGCTCGAGTGCTGGGAAACTGCCTTGAAAGCTGTCAAACCAGCCAAAGTGTGTCTCCTCAGACATGATCTGTCACTAAAAAATCCTTTCAGCCAGAAGTTGCCTCAAATAGCAAACTCGCTACTGGGTCTATCTGGCCAATTTCTATTCATAGAGTGTGAGAAAAGGAATGTACAACACCGCGAAAATTACTCGATGGTAATTTTTTGTTGTTATCCTGTCCTTTCTCCAGACTGCTTTCCTTCTTTCTCGCCTGCCTGGGATGTTGCTTGACAGATGTTTCCCTCTTATCTCACTCTTTCTTTATTGCTCTGCCAGTAGTATCTGATTGATAGAAAGTGGGCAGGCTGGTACTTACAATACCATCCCTGGCTGATATCTCTTTTGCCAACTTTTTTAAGAGAGCTGTAGTCATTGCTCTGTTTCGAGTGAATTCTGCTAACAGAGCAGGAAAAAGAAAGGACAAATTGCCCTATGGTAATCATTATTCTTATTTTGCATGGAATTTTAATAAAGCCTGAATAAATTTGAGCAAATCCTTGAGTTTTAAGGATCTTCGTGATCCATTTTACTTTAAACATTCATCTGGGCTTGGACCTGGATTGAGCCCAGTGATGTAAAATGATTTAGGGCAAAAGTTTAAGATCTTCCATCATCTCTGTATAAATAAGCTAGACTGACTAAACTGCAGGTTGTGTTGTAAGTCTCACCCTTTTGCCTGGCTTCTTTATTCCATTCACAAGAGTGCCTATTCTGGTGCTGAATATCTCTTTGTTCTGGTCTTGGTTTTAGTGAAGCAGGACCATGTGAGGGGATGTGGAGGGAATCTAGGCATAGGAGAAGCAAGTTTATTGCTTTCCTTGCTATTTAGTAGCCATTTTTTGTTTTGATGGTTCTTTAAGCTCTCTGGAACCTATAAAACCACTTATGTGGGGAAATTTTGCCGAGTAAGAAACAGAGAGCAGTCCAAGTTACTACAGTGCCTAATGCATTACAAGTGATCTCTATGAGGATTTTTGTCACTGCATTTCTCTTTTATCACTTTATTTACTATATGTCATTGCCAATACACTCCGTTCATCTGTGATTAATAGGATAATTTCATTCTTGACTTAACTGGGACTCTGCATAGTAAGAAAAATGTGGTGGTTGTATTACTTTATGCAATAAGAGTTGTGTCATGTAAGCAATTGGGGAAACATTCTGCCTGCTTGTGTTTATTACAGTGCAGTACTTTGTAAAGTCCATTTGAATTGAACAAGGCTTTTGAACTATTGATTTAGCTGGCACTTGGTGCATTGAGAATAATAAACATTTGTAGTATGTAGGCAGCAGTCTATAAGAGGTAGGAGTCTGTCTGCTGGCACTTGTAATGCAATAACCCATGTCAGCTGCACTGATGGGAAGCAGTAATGAGTATGGCAAAGCATAAATTAAAAAACAAACAAACAGGGAAAAAAAAGAAAAGAAAAAAGAGAGTTTAACTTCAAACTGTCTAAGCAGCATCATCCAGGGCATTTTGTCCTGAGGCTGGCTTTAGGTACACAAGAAATCCCATAATGTGTTTTGCAACGATGTATACTTCAACAAAATAATTTACACTGTTCAAATAGACTTAGAAATCAATCTAACAGGAGAATAGAATATGTATTTGTATCGGCACGATATATGTTGGTAGGGGCTAACCTTCTTCTTCTGTGAGATTTACCTGGAAATAATGAAGTATAAAATATGTTGTCTGGAAATTTTCCATGTCTGGAAATTTCCTAGTCAGCTGAAGTATTTGTAGGTTATCCATGAAGCTTGCAGCATGATGATATAGCTGCACATCTTAAATCTCTGTGTTTGCTAATGAATGGACCTTTCCCTCTCTCAGTGAATGGGGTAGAGGGTAACACCCATTAAGATGAAGAAGAAATAAGAGACAGCAATGCAAGGCTCATGTGGGGATAGGTCAAAATTCCTGCAGGGTAATCAGGATAATCTTTTGTCTCTGGGAATGCCGATGACTAATGACTGCAGATCAAATCCTCAGCTCCAAATTCACTTAGTTGCATTTTAATTTTTTTTTTTTTCTTTTTTGTTTTACCCAAAATGCCTGCCTGAAATGACATCCATTAAAAGCGTAGGCGCTTGCTTTGTGGAGGACAATGGGCCACATCACATTGTCACTTTGGAGGCAGAACTCCCACAGACTTTCAGCAAGTGCTGCTGGGAAGCAGATGGTGTGTCTTGGCCCAGCCAAGGCGTGCGAGGCTGAACCAAGGCACAAGACGCCTGTTTGGCAAATCCTTTTGAAATTGGGGTAAATTCTTGCAGCTTTCTGTGATCAGGCCTGGATTTCAAATATTGGGATTTTTTTTTCCCTCTTTTTCTTTTATTCTATAGCATCAGCAAAGCTTTTTAGCCATCCTCCTGATCCACTGTGATCAAAAAATGGTGCTTGAGTCTTGCTGCTGGTGGGAGGTTTCACACAGAAGCTCTGTGCACAGGCTGGATCCTCTGCTTACATGTGCAGTAAGTGCAGGGAATAAAGCAGCCTGTTCACTTGGTGTACAATTTTATAGACTTAAATGTAACGGTTTATGACAGAATTCAAAGAGACCAACTTTATATTCATAGAGAAGCTCAGAATTAAAATTGGTGGGTTTTTTCCTTTTCAGATTTTTTTATCTTCACAAAGGCCCAGAGGCAGCAGCAAGATTAACAAATCATGAGCTCTTAAGTGCACAAGAATTTTTTTTCCCCTTCATTTGCAGTTGCAAAGTGCCTAAAGTTAAGCATGTGCTTAAGAGCTTTGTTGGATCAGAGGTGAAATCTTGTAGCACAAGCAAAGAAAATTCAGGACACCAATGGGATTTTGGTAGTCACTATTGTTTGGGGCTCAAGAGTCCCCAGGTAAAATTGCTGGGTCATACTGGGTGTGCAGAGTTCATCCTTTATCCTGTAGTAACTGCTTTAAATTTTTTTATTTGCTTATATACTCACCGTAATTTGCCTAAAGCAATGATTGTAGGCTGACTGGTTGCCACCTTGATGCAAAGCTTGTCAGCTGTCAGTCATGGAAGAGTTTTGGGTTTTGCTGTGGCATTTGAAACCTGGCTTTGGTTTGTTTTGGCCTTACTTCTCATGTTTGTGTTAGTTTCATTGCCCTCATTCACTGCAAGATACTTTGCTTCCTTTGATGTAGCAATGAAGGGCCTGCAGATAAATGGCTGACCACAGGAAAATGTGGTGTGTGGTTCTTCCTGACGTGTTGTGGGAGCCAGGTTTTGGTTCCCTTTCCCTTTCCCTTTCCCTTTCCCTTTCCCTTTCCCTTTCCCTTTCCCTTTCCCTTTCCCTTTCCCTTTCCCTTCCCCTTCCCCTTTCCCTTTCCTTCCATCCCCTTTTTTCTCCCCCTCCCATTCACTGAAGATGCAAGGATTATGTAGTTGAATTGTCTGTCAGCCCCTATTTTTCTATCTCTTGTCTTCTGTGACTTTTTGTGCCAGTTAATACAGTTTAACCAAATTTGACACGCAGAGAGGTCTCAGATATATTTAATTTCTGCCACATCTATGAAAATAGCAGGCATTGAAGAGGACAAAAAGTAGTCTCTACTAGGGAAAGTCAGGGGATAAGCCTTTATTAGGTATTCAAAAATCTGCATGGGAGGGCAACTTTGAGACATAAATCAATGGGTAATGAGGCCCTTTTGGTTCTGCCACTCACCAAACCCCTTGTCTTTCTCCCACCTTTATGTTTAGCTGGACAATTAGGGTATGGCATAATTCTCTGTCTGAGCACCCTGTGGAGTCTGAGCACAGGGGGATGAACTATTCCCTAGTCTTGTTGGACACACTTAGTCTGGTACAAGTCAGGATGTGATTACTATTCATTATTGATTTTTCAGGTAGACAGCAATAAAAAAAAATTTGAACAAGTCCGAGGGCAGTTGAAAGAGACTTGAGGGCCTTGGAACTCCTGGTTAAGGAACTAGGAGCACAAGTAGTGTTCTCCCATATCCTTCCAATCACAGGGAATGATGAGGGAAGAAACAGGGAGAGCCAGCAGATCAATACCTGGCTCTGAGCCTGGTATTTCTGGCAGAATTTGGGGGTTTTGATCATGGACCTGTTTACACTACACAAGGCCTGCTGGCAGCAGAGAGGTTACACCAGTCTCATAGAGAGGAAAGGAGCTTTGCATAGAAGTTAGTGAGGCTCACTAAGAGAACTTTAAACTAGATTTGAGGTGGAAAGGGGATAAAACCAAGCTTGCCAGGGATAAACCTGGGAGCAGCACATCAATGCTTGAGGGATGGTGTGATAGTGAGGTTCTTCATTCTGTCTCCTCAGTGGAGGCGGGGGATGGAGTGGGTTCAGCAACTCAGCTGAAGAACATCTACACCAGTGCCTGCAGCATGGGCAGCACGCAGGAGGAGCTGGAAAACACAGAGCAGCAGGGACACTGTGACATAATTGCCACGGTAACGTGGTGGAATGACACACACACAACTGGAGTGCTGCAAAGCATGGCCATAAACTGTTCAGAAAGGGACAGGCAAGGAAGGAGAGATGATGGGGTAGGTTTGGGAGTGTTTTGATTGTCTAGAGCTTGGTGGTGACAGGGTTGAGTGTTTATGGGTAAGAATCAGGGGAAAGGCCAACCAGGCAGATATCCTGCTGGGATTGTGTTACAGGCCACCCAACCAGGATGAAGAGAGAGACAAAGTACTTAATAAGCAGCTGAGGAAATTCTCACAATTACTAGCCCTTGTTCTCATGGGGGACTGCAACTTACGCAGATGTACATCAGAAATACAGCGCAGCAGAGGAGCAGCAGTACAGAAGGTTCCCAGAGTGTGTGGAAAACCTTCCTGACACAGCTGGTGAGGGAGCCAGCTAGGGAAGGTGCCCCTCTGGACTTGCTGTTCATGAACAGAAGAAGACTGGTGGGTAGTGTGATAGTCTGAGGCCGTCTCGGACACAGTGATCACAAAATTACAGTTTTTGATTTCTGAAGTAGGGTGGGGGGTCAGCAGAACTGTTCTGGAGGGCAGGCTTTGGCCTGTTTAGGATACTGATTGGCGGAGTCCCTTTGGAGGCACTCCTGAAGGGCAAAGTTATCCAGCCAGGACATTCTTCAAGAAGGAAATCCTAAATGCACAGGAGCAGGATGTCACCATCTGTCAAAAGAGGAGCTGGTGGGGAAGGCCAGCCTGGCTGAACTGAGAGTTTTGACTGGAACTCAGAGGAAAAAAAGAGAGTTTGTAACCTTTGGAAGAAGGGACAGACAATGCACGAGGACTAAAAGGATGCTGTGAAGTTACAGAGGGGAAAATTCAGAAGAGCCAAAGCCCAACTAGAAATTAATCTGGCTACTGCCGTAATAGATAATAAAATGTTTCTACAAATGCATCAGCAACAAGAAGGCTGAGGAGAATCTCCATCCTTTATTGGATGCAGGGGGAAATATAGTGATGAAGGATAAGGAAAAGACTGAGGTATTTAATGTCTTCTTTGCCTCAGTCATTGACAGTAAGATCGTCCCACTGTACTTGGCACTGGTGAGGCTGTACAACAAAACCTGTGTTGAGTTTTGGGCCCCTCACAGCAAGAAGGACATTGAGGGGCTGGAGCGTGTCCAGAGAAGGGCAATGGAGCTGGGGAAGGGTCTGGAGCACAAGTCGGGGGAACAGGTGGGGGAGCTGAGAGGGCACAGCCTGGAGAAAAGGGGCCTTGGGAGGGACCTTATCACTCTCCACAACTTCCTGACAGGAGGGTGTAGCCAGGTGGGGGTCAGGCTCTGCTCCCTAGTAACAAGAGACAGGACAAGAGGAAATGGCCTCAGTTTGCACCAGGGAAGGTTTAGCTTCGATGTTAGGAAAAATTTCCTCATGGAAAGAGCTGTCAAGCTCTGACATAGACTGCCTAGTGCAGTGGTGGAGTCGCCATCCCTGGGGGGGACTTAAAACACATGTGACACTTGGGGACACAGATTAGTGGTGGGCTTGGTAGTGCTGGGTTAATGGTTAGACTTAAACCTCTTAATAGTCTTTTCCAAAATCAACAATTCTACAACATAAGTCTGAGCTGTAGTAGTGTTATATTGAACACAAAATGCAGTTGGAAAACTAAATTCAGAGTCACTTATTATTTCCGGATGGACCTTGGAGATGGGGACGGCAATGAAATGCCCCCACTTAAATGGTCTGTGCACTTAAAGTGGTTGAGCATGGGAGCAGGTCAGACAGACTGGTGCTGCCTGTGTGTGTCTGTGTGTGTTTGCAGTGTCAATTAATTACATCTCTTTGTAGTGTGGTAGCAATTCCATCCAGGGGAAATGAAAGAACGTGCAGTTAAATAACCTTCTGTGTGTATATGTAATTTCTGGAACTTCCTGTGAATGCTAATATTGTGATTGGACAAGTTATTTCTCAGCTCTTGCAACCACCCAGCAGAGCAGAAGTTTTGTGATGTTCTCAGTGATTTTTCCCAATGAAAACACAGGAGGTTGGTGAAGGTATGATTTGTTTTTGTTTATCTCTTCAGCTCCTAATCACTGGATAAAAATAATTTGTTTTCAGGGAAATAATAGGGAAAAGAAAGATCAACAGCTTGTTGAAAAAAAGTCTAAAAGTATAAATTCTTCATGTATGGAGACTCAAAGTGAAAAACAAACCAAAGCCAAGGAAATATTTCAGTCTGAAATCTATAGCTTTGCTTTTGTGGTGTTGTTGTTGTTGTTGTTCTCCACTTCTGGCTGCCATTGTGTGGGATGGTGCCTGTTTGGAGGTGTTAATCTATACATAATGAAATTTCAGAGAACACATGTACTCTATCTGTAGTGCTCCAACTGTTCTTTGAGATCCCTGCGAATGCATCTCACATAATAACCAAAGAAAACAGTGGAAAGCCTGTGATTAGAAACCTAACAAGTAGAGCTTATTTAGTGATAGCTAAAAAAGCTACAATTCACATGTTCTGGCTTGCTTTATACAGCTCAACAAGACAGATCTGGGCTTTTGTTGGTGTAGAAAACATTTTAAAGCAGAGTTCAGGAATTTATGATTTCCATGGCTCACTTTGAAAATCGACCTTTTTCCAATGTTTTTCTTTTTCCTACTAAACACTCTTTTTTGAAGGGTCAAGGCCTGTTACATTAGCCAGCTTAAAGTTTTTTCTCCACCCTAAGTCAGTAATGTGAGAACTTTTTAGACAAACAGCACTGAAAAATTAAGACCATTAATAGCATAGCCAATATCTGTGCTGAGTCCATATCAGAGACCCATACATAAAATTCCTGACCATTCCTTATGCACCAGCTTCATGCTCAGTCTTATTTTCTGGGACATTGTGTGTTTGTCACTTGTTAAATAGGAGGGAGGGTGCAGTCTGTGTCAAAACAACTTCTATCTGAGCAGTCTGTGGCACGTAGACATGAATATGAGCATAGCAAGTAATTGAAGTGCCAATTTTTTATAGCTGAATATTGCAATATATTCGTACCTTGTGCACCAGGCTGTTGTGTATATTCTAGGTTCACTGTCTACATGGTTAGGGGGAAAATCTGGCTTTATGAAACAGCCCTGATGTGCTAAAAAAGTTTTGTGAAAATTCTTGTTTGGATTTTATTGATTGATAGTAGAGGAAGTGAAATAAGAAACTGTATTTCTGGAGGCAAGTGTATGAAGACAGATCAGAATTGCCAGAATAAAGCAAGCTGGGGAAGAGGAACATGATGGAAAAGGCAAGTGAAAAAGCAAGAGGAGGTGACTGTGAATTGGGAGTACACCAGACTAGAAGGAGAGCTAAAAATAGAAGAAATTAAAAAGGCACATTATTGGAAGTGAAACAAGGAAGGGCCACTGAGACTTCTGTCAGGAAAAGATGTGGAAGTATGGAGATAAACCTCAGCAGTGGAAGGGAAAAAGCAAGAACATCAGTCAACTTGCTGAGTTCTGTATTTTCTTTTCTTTTTTTTTTTAAGATGGGCAAAATCTCTTGCTTGTTGATAATGTCAGAGTATGAGGGGAGAACTTCAATAGCTGACAGATGATAATGTAACTGCCACTGTTGTGCATATGGGGAAATGTCTCTGGAGTTGATAAAAATGATTCTAATTTCTAGTTCTCTCTATTTAAAATACAAGGGTTTTAGAAGCCTTATAGCCTTAGTGTTGCTGTGGGGTGTGGATTTGGTGGTAACTCAAGGAGCTTTACGCGTGAGAGTCACAGCCAAGAACTTCCTGAAGCATCTGGGGTTCCCTCAGAGGTGTCTCCCGCAGTCCTGGAAAGACCTGGCCCCGTTTCACTTATGAGATACGACGAGATTGTAGCCTGGGGTGGGAATGGCTTCTGTAAAGAGCTCCACAGAATCGGGGAATAGGACAGATTGGGGTCGGGCTGACAAGATTTAAGCCGACACACATTCCATGAAATGAAAAGGTCATGTTTCAATGAAAAAGAAGTGGGGGTTTTGTTTGTGGGATTTGTCTTCTGGCTCGAATTTCACTAATGGCAATCTGGTCCAAAAATGTAAGAGAATGCGGCCAGTCCTGGAATATCAGGGCTTTATTAAGGATTTCTGGTGGTTGCAACTCATTCATCTGATATGTCCCAGTTGTTCAAATAGGCCAGTGCACTCCACACCTCCCACACTCTCTGTATACAAGGAGCCTTGCCCATGGCTTCATAAACTAATAATATCCAAGAAAGCTTTGCACCTCTCAGCAGGATGGCGGAGCTGCTCTGATTCCCCTCTTTTTGAGGGATTGAGCTGGGGGAAAATGTCTCTGTCTGTTTGTCTCTGCTATAAAGTTTTAAACCTAAACAAGCAAGGATTTTAAATGGGGTAAAACTTCAATAAGAAAATATATTCTTCTATTGAAACATTCCTGGTTTGGTTTTGGAGTTTTTTTACTATTGAAATACTTACAGCATCACCTCAAAGCTGTAGCTGTGTTCTGTGCTCTCTGTAAATGCAACAAAAAGAGTTGCTTCTGGCACAAAGAGACTACAATTTATATATAATATAAAGTAACTGGAGGGAGTTCTCAATAATACAGACTCCCCATCTGGAAATAAACTGTTGTTGAGCTGTCTGCTGTGGACAAGAGGGTTGGGTTTCAGGTTTCTGTGCTCTGCATTTGAGACTGCTTTTAAAGGACTTGTGCTGATTGTTATTTTCCTTCTTCTCAGTACTTTTCTCTTTGGCATTGATTTGTTTACAGCTCTGTGAGCTGCACCCAATTTCCACCTGTCGGGGAGGTGTGATGACTTAAGTTGGATCTCATATGTAAGGAGTCCCTAATACCACTGGAAGTACAGAACCCCCTAAGGTGTGTGTCTTAAGACCCTGAACTCACCGATCCTACTTTCTCCCTTGTACAGCTGGTGTGGTCACTGCAAGCACTTCGTACCAGAAAGATAAATCTTTAATTTTCCTAAACACACATGCGTTGTGATGCTATTTTTGGAACAGATGGAAGCTATTTCCTCAAATGGTATTAGTGACTAACACGACAATAAATTCTTCCACATATACTGCAGTGCTCCTTCCTAGAGGGGCAAATAAGCATTTCCATTTTTGCCTTCTCTGATCAGAGCAATCAGCGTGTCCATGGCATCTAAAGATGAGTATTTCCCTACTCAAGTGAATATCATAGCAGCAAATCTCCACTCCACGGGCAAATGAGTTGTGCCAGGCATTTTAATGATGGGCTAGGTTAGCCAGGTTATAATTGTCTTTAATTTGCACTTGCAGAAGCTGTAACATTTACCTGAACATGATTGGCACTGGGAGAAGGGGAAAATTATGTCGCACTTTTGAAAAAAAAAATCAAAGAAACAACTTCAGATCTCATATTTGAAACAGAATATCCTGCTGATTGACCACGCACATTGGTAGCAGTAGGATTTTTTTGATCCATAGAGTTGAATGATTGCTGCAAGTAGTGAATAGAAAAAATTAGTTCCATGGTGGAAAGCACATACATTTCCTTTTATTTTACCCTTTATTTTTACTTTTTCAAGAGCATTTCAGAACACTCAGCCCTTTTCCCTGCTGAATGGCACGTTGAATTTCTGGTCTTTGCTCCGTTGTCCTCAGAGAATTGGAAGATTTTTTTAACTGAGGTTATCTGAGGTTTTGTCTAGTTTAGTTATTTTTAATTATGAAAAGAAGCGGCTGCCCTTCCCTTCCCGCCCACTATTGCACCATTTTACAGTAAAATATAATTCCCTTCATGAGTGAGAAATGGGTGATGAACACCATAACTAGTGCAGGTCTGTGCACCAGTCCTGGCACATCTCATGAACTTGCAAACCAAGACTGTGCTTTCTTTTCTGTTGTGTCTTGCAAACTTCCCCTCCTTCTTTGCAGAAGTTCTTGCAGAAAATACCCATAGGCTTTAATTTCATCCTTACTGCTGCATTTTTTGTTATTTTTCAGCTTCTGCAGGGAATGGTTTCTGCTGTCAGTGTTTCTGTTCTGTAGGAGGGAACTGTGGGTGGTTACAGCTGTAACGTGTGCTCCATAATCTCGAAGCATTTGTTAAAAAATTTCCCGTTTGCTCTGTTTCAATTTTTAACCGGTTGAGAGGCGCATGCCGGTGCCCTGGGGTAGCCTTGCTGCTCTGGCATCACAGGCTGAGCTACATCCCACCAACATTTGCAGCACTTGCCAACTGCAGCAGGACCCTGCGAAACCCACAGCCTCCAAAGAGAGGATGAGATGAGGGATGGAGGTTGTATTTTAAGCACAGCAATCAATGTGGGTGGGAATTGAGGGGAGAGGCTCCTGAAGATTTGATTTTGTGTTTGGTTTAATTTTTTCTCCCTAATCTTCTGGCCAGCCAGTCCACAACCTACATTTCTGCCAAAGCTCCTGAGGGCATATTAGAGGACAGTGGGAGTTGTCTTGTTGGTAGCCAGCAGCAGAAGGGCCTAAGTATTGATCGGGAAATGTGTGAGAAAAGCAGAAGGCATGAACAGCAGGGAGCGTGGATGGGAAGAGGCACTTCAGATTCGGGGAGAGGAGGAAAGAGGCCACTGCTTGCCTTGGTTTGCATCCATCCTGAGTATTTGAGAGCACGTAGATGTTATGTTCTCATATTAACACTCTCCACAAACACTCTTTTTAAATTTCCTTGTTGTGATCTGATATTTGCAACACACGTTTCCTTGATACTGTTGTTATAGAGACATCTCTCCTCATGCCAACTATTAAGAGCCATCATGTGCAATGGCATTTGAGTTTATTCTTCTCCTGGCATTAGCAGAGAGCTTTTTTCTCTTTTGTAAATGTTGAAATGTTTTGTGGCTTAGTTATAAATAAAGCAAATTCATATTGCTTTAGTTCCAGCATCTGGTAGGATCACTTTAAAATATAATTGAGTAAAAATTATAACTTAAACTGCAATTTTGTTGCTTTAAATGAAAAAATCCAACTTTTTTTAGTCATGTTATGGATAAACAAATACCTTCTTTCTTTCATGAAACTAAAAATAGCTACAAATTCAGTCTCTTTTTCTCAAATTACTTGCAATTTATATTAGCAGTGGCTTCAAGATTTGAAGTGTGAATCTGCCTGTTGAACAGTCTGTGGACTAAAGGATATGGGATCGTGGACTTCGTCAGGCAGACAGACAGACCTGAAACCCTGGTGGCCCCTTGTTTGCTATTATGGACGTTCGCTTTCGACAGCCTTGTAAAGAAATGAAAGCCAGATGAAATGTGTGTGAGTCTCACTTGTGTAGAGACAGGTTCCTGCGATGCTGGGTGTGCACCAGGGATAGAGGTGTCGGTTCTCTACACTGCTAAAATTGAGTTTTCAACCCTTATCTTGAGGAAGTATATGGCAGATTTGTGGTGGGTTCTGAAATTGAAGTACAGGATCTATTTATTCTCTTTATTTATTTTCCACCCTCTTTTTCTTTCTTTATCGCTTTTTTCACTGTCTTGTCTTTTGGGAGAGCCTTTTCACCCAATACCTCTGAAATTCTGTCCCAGGTTTTGTCTTTTCAAGACTGGTCTCATTTTCAGTGCAAAAGTTTTGTTCAAGCCTAATAGTATCTACTAATATATGTTCAGGAGAGAAGGCTGCGTGGAAGAAGTTTGGGAGCCCTTTTGTGAAGTAATTTTGAGTTTAGTGTGTTGGTCTACCCTTCTGAACAGAATGTAAGGCATCAATCTTCCCTGTTTCACAGTAATCCAAGCCTTCAAATTCCCTGTTTATTTTAAATCAGTTGATGAAACGTCTGTGATTCTCTGCAAGGAAACATTTATTTATACATACAGAGAGAGCCTGCAGAGCTGGGGAAAGGAAGTGACTCTCTTTCAGTCTCAGAGCTCCTCATTCAGTAAGTTCCTCTTTGCAAGGGTAAAATATTTTCATTATTCCTGGTTTGTAATTTGAATTTCTGTGTAAAACTATTAAGACTATGGTTTGGGAAAATAACTGAACATTGGCTGGTTTAATTGTTTTTTCTTCTGCTGACTTGATGACTGAAGTCATACATTGGAGATCTGTGGCTGTGTCTGGAAATTAGTCATAAGTCCCTGCAGCTACTTTGGAGGAGGATCTTCTTGTCTGTGAAGGTTGAACAATGCCTGTCCTAGAGATCTGTGCTGCAGTTGGAAACCTGTTACATCTGTCAAAAACATATAAAAGCTGGACCCTGCTGCAAGAGTTTCATCTAAAGCGAATCAAAGTAGATAACGTGGGCAAAAGATGCATAAGTGACTGCAGCCTTCCCAGTTCCCATGGTTTAGATTATCTTGTTCTTAATCTATGCAAAGGCCTCACCCTTTGGAAGACATGGCCAGTAGGAAAAGAAAACATGCCTCAGTGGTTGTAGTTTGCTATCTTTTTGCATCACAACACTTATTTTGCAGTGTTTGGAAAAGACACGTTACAGAGTGAGAGAATTTTACATGCCATATCTTCATTTAAAAGTTGTGGCACGCATTAAATTTAATTACTCTCCTTCTATGGCTTAAATTGAGGGCAGCTTCAAAAATGAGGGTGGCTTCTATTAAACTTAATTACTTTTCCCTGCAGTCTGCATGGTTAGTAATCACGGGAAGATCCTAAACAAAGATACAGTAGAGAGATTCTTTTATGAGAATAGGGCTGGAAAAAAGCCTGTAAAATATAGAGAGATGCCAAACACCTTTTATATCCAGCTTTAATTTATTATTGTTATGCTTAGCTAGTACAATAATAACAATAATAATGTTTCAGCGTGATTAAGAAGGTATTGCTGGGGAAGGGGTGTTAGTTGAATTTGGTCTTTCAATGTTTAAGCAATGAATTCTTCAATTTCTTCAGTTCTTTTGCAGATTTATGGGGTGAAAAAAGGTTAACCATAGAATTTTTTTACAATGTGTTCTACTGACTATAGATGGCAGATCTGACAGTTAAAATGAAAATTGTTCCAGAAGAAACTAATTATTTGAGATGTTATAGGGACGTATAATTATATTCACCTTAAAAAAAAAAGGGAGGGGGAAAAGTTTTATTGCAACTGTGCTTTTTAAAGAACAAGTGGAGAAATATAAGCAGTAATTGTTCTTAATTATAGCTAACTGTAATTGCACACGACCGCAATATGCAGCACATCAGCAGCAGATTAAGAGATCCTGGCATATGTGTAGTGTGCAGAGCAACTTTGAGCTGAGGTGTAGTTTTATGAATACAGTTACGTATAATTTAGGTCTCCTACTTTGAATTCCATCCGTGTTGATTTTATTTTATTTTTATGGCTATTATGGCAAAATAACTGTCAGACAGAAAGTGTTGCTGCGATGATTTGTCTGTTGCAAGTGAGTCAAAAACCTTCAAAAGAAAAACTTGTTTTCTTTTATACCAGTGATGTGGTGTGACCAGGGGAGATTTTCTCAGATGCCCTTGTGTATATACTGATGCAGATAGATGGGCAGTGGGATTTTTTTCTTAAGTATCTCAATATAATCATTACTGAGCTCCCGAGGATTCTGTAGCATGGTTGAAAATCTTTGTTAGCAATCTATCCACAAGTTTTTTAGCTTCAAACCCCTCGAAAATGTAACCCATGAGTCTTTAGATGATGTGAAAATGCAGCTTTGAACAAAATCCAGGGATGCGAATGCCTAAAGGTAGACTCTGATTTCTTCTCTTGCACCTGATTTACAACCTCTCTTTCTTTTCAGCTGAGTGCACGCAGCTCCTGTTTTTGAGCGCAGTCTTGCCTGTAAAACATTAAGCTGTCGTTACACAGTGAACTAAAGAGGGAGTGCAGATGCTTAAAGGAGGCTGCTGAGCTTCAAAACTACTGGCTGTCTTTCCTACTCCGAAACAGATCATTACTGGAAGAGCAGGGGTCGGGGTGCACCACGTTATCGATGAACGTGTGCATGGCCTTGTGATGGTAATTTCTGCATCTCTTTAGTATGTCAGATGCATTCAATCTTTGTCTTGATGTGCCAGGATCCTCTCCCATGTTCTCAACCTGTTTTAAGCTGTTTCTTTCACCCAAAAATAAATAAAACCCATCTGTCACTGAATGCCTTCCTTCCAAAACACATTTTTGCCAAGTGTTTCAGTCTTGGGCCAGCACTGGAGTTCATTTAGCCTAAAACATTGTGGACCACGAGGGATCTTTTGAACTGCTAAGATAAGGCTGCTTTTTTGCCCTGCTTGTTGGCACAAACTACAGCCCCAGTTGTAAGAAACTATGCTTCTAAGTTTGTTTGGCTTTGTAGTTTGGGAAATGTTTGGATGCCTACCCCAAATCAGTAGAGAAGGCTTTGTGAAAAAACTGTATGCTTTTAAAAAGAAAGGTTTCACCAAGATGGACAATGATGAAGTGAGTGGCAGATATACTCAAGAATGAAAAGCAGCATCAAGAAATTGAGTGAAATAACTCATAGCAAAAACAAAAGGTAAAATGGATGGCTGGGTACACAAGTAAACTTGCAGAGGTGTAGGTATAATAGAAATTAAACTCATTCCTGCAGGTAGCAATAAGAAATCAAAACTTGTTGTTTTACTGTGTGGGCAATCTCGTGATAACTGGCATGATCTAAATAAATCATTCACTTCAAATGGCAGCACTGTAGCAAAAAATGTATCTATTACAGGGCTGCTAATAAGCAAATGCGAGCAGTATTTCTTGACAGCAGGCTGTGATTGTTTTTTCATAAATCTGTGTTAAGTAGAAAAGGAATAAAAGCTGACACCCAAATAGCAATCCACTTTGGCTACTGTTTTCTCACTCCAAGTATAGATGCATTGACCCAGATGAGAAATTCTTGAAGGATAATTCTGGTTAGTAGAAGCCAACATGGAATCAAATGTGTATACATTTGTGTGTGTGTTCCCAGAAAAGCTAATGACACAATTGCAAATGCTGAACATGTTCCCCACTCCTCTTTGTTAATACAGTGTTGCTTATGCTCTGCAATAAACTATTATTTCTGTGCTATTTCTGTAATTACATTTAATAATCATCTCTCACAGTCCGATAGTATCAAACGCAGGAGTCTTTTCAACAAACCATGATAAATAGCTCCTTGCCGAACTGTTGTACTTGAGGAAGCTTTATGGCTCTCTTTGTAAGATTTGTCATTTTCTTAATGCAGCTTCAAAAAGCTTCTGAGCTTTGTTATGGACCATCACTGTATTTTTCCCTTCCCCCTCTGCCTTCGAGTGTAGCTGGGTAAATGAAGCTTAATGTGCCATTTCCAAGCACTGTGACACTCCTCCAGGGCTGGTTACATTTACCATTGCTAAAGTCTAAATAAGTGAGTTTTAATGAGCAGGAATGGTTGCTAATAGCCGATTCAGGTACTTAGTAGTCCATGTTATTTAACTGTGGTAGAATTACAGAACATAAATGGTCTGATGATTAATAGATGAACCTGCTACATATTGCAGCCTAATAGTTTTTGCCATTAAAGAACTTTCTTAACATCTTCGGGTTTGGATGTGGCTGGGGAGAAAAGGGCTTGCTTGTAGATTTATATCACTGGTAGCTTACACTTTAAAACACTTTATGTTGTAATTTCACAACACCATCGAGGTATTGTTCAGTAACATTTATGAACTTGTTAGAGAACAATGGTAGTTGTGTACTTCAATTTCCTGGGGTGGACAGCTCAGAAGATTTATTCTCTCTGGTTAAGGTTGTCAAAAATAAACTCAACCCCTCCTTTTAAGGTCAGAAATAAGACAGTGAGTTAGATATTAATCTCTTTTCTCCTCCTGTGCCATTAATTTTGGGCAGTGGCAGAGGGACCAATAAGAAGAAAACCTGACTGTTTTTATAAACATTTCTGATTTGTGGGAGGACAGGTGGCAAGAGGGAAAAAAAAGAGGCAAAAAATAACAGATGAGCAACAAATGAGCAAGAATTAAGAAATAATAGCATCCAACACCTGTTGTGGTTTGTGCTGAGATACTCCAGAAGATACCACAGTATTTATGATAAAAGTATAAGGACTGTTTTGAACTGCAGCTAATGGGACACAGACTGCTGGCTGGCAGGCTTGTTCACAGAGCCCTTTCTGGACTTTTTGTATTCCATTCCATGTTTCAGCCTGGCACTGTTGTATTTTAGATTACAAGGAGGAGATGGCAGGACAGAAAGGAGCTAAGAAGTAAATTTACCCCTGACTAACAAATAGAGAAAGGAAGCTCCTATTTCAGCAGGTGGATGAGAGGACACTGTGGACAGATGTCTGAAGCAAATGTTGGCAATGCTCAAGTTCCAGGTAGACAAGTTGTTTTCAGTAGTTCCTGGGTCCATCTGATGAAAACTTTGCTAAAGAAGAGCAGACTTTTCCAAATCATTGAATGCTGCTCCAGAGGCAGGGTTAAGGTAACAGCAGAATTTATCAGAGCTGGTTTCTGTTTTCATAGCTGGCAGTGTAGGCAGGAGAGTTTGCATCTGCCTCTGGTACAGTGTGTGGCCATGCTCAGCATCCCCCCTACTGTGTGGAACTTCAGCAGGAATTGACCTTGTGGGATTTCTGGAATTTGCTCCTTCTGAATGGAAAGATGTAGTGAAAGTGCACCACTCTCAAAACTGAGAGTGGGAAGAGCCTGCTCCCCACCCAAAGCCTGGAGATTTGTGGGATTCTCAAAGGGGTTGTTGTTGTTGTTGTTGTTAGCTTTTTTCTTTTTGTTTGGTTTTGTTTGTTTTTGTTTGCGGGTTTTTCCCCCGGTAGCTGCCAATGCCATTCCTGTATTGTTGCATATTGAATTAAGCAAACACGACCCCCTCCTTTTCTAACTTATGTTAGTTCTCCTAAGATACCTATAATTTAGCATCTCACTTTGTTCTAGAAGTCTTTCAGCTTCACACAACTTCAGAGGTCCCCAAATGCCCGACTCAGCCTGCAGTGGGTAAGAAAATGAGTAACTATTTGAATACTTAATTGCTGAAGTATCCAAGTTGTTTAGCTTCAGTAAAGTATTTTGGGACCAGGATGAGATACCATTTCCAAGCTTGACATTTCTTGGCAGAGAATCAAATTTACTTCTCTGAAATAAGTTTATATAAAGCCTCCAAACTTTTTGAGTGCCTTGAAGTCTGTGTATATTAGTGAAAACATCCGACACCAAGGAACACCAGAGTTTTGAACTGGTAGCATTGTGAGATTTGTGACAGGGATATGGGCAGAAAGAGTGAGGTGTGGATGTTCCATAGAAAACACTTGTTAGTGTGGCTTTTCCTTTTTGGCATCACTGAAGACATCAACATTTGACCCAACCAATGGCTGCTATGTCATTAAAGACACTTGTGTAAATGGCACATATAATTGTGCCCCTCACCCTACACAAACATGGCAAAGTCTTAAATATCAGAAGATACTTAATGCAGCCCTTTACAACATCTCAGAAACTGAGGAAATAATCTAGGCCATCACCAGCTGAGCACTTGAATATTTTCTATGTGTTTCTTCATGTATCTTGTGCAACCTTGTGATTGTTTGATTTCTTGAGGTTGCTCAGCCTAGAGAAGAGAAGGCTCTGGGTGGGTCTTATAGCACCTTCCAGTACCAGAGAGGACCTACACGAAAGATGAGGAGGGCCTCTGTATAGGGGAGTGTAGTGATAGGAGAAGGGTAATGGATTTAAATTTAAGAGGGTAGATTTATATTAGATATTAGGAAGAAATTGTTCACTATGAGAGCAATGAGGCCCTGGCACAGGTTGCCCAGAGAAGCTGTGGCTGCCACATCCCTGGAAGTGTTCAAGGCCAGGTTGGATGGGGCTTTGAGCAACCTAGTCTAGTGGAAGGTTCCCTGCTCGTGACATCATCTTCCAACCCAAACCATTTTATGCTCCATAATTTTTCTGTAGAATTACCACATGGCCCAGAATTCTCCTGCAGTTCTGTATTGATACCACTGAGTTTGACCTGAAGTTGCTGCTCAAACTTCGGGTGTGATTTGCCTCCTTACCTTTGCACAGTGAGAAGAGATGGTGGCAAAGTAACGCCGCACCAGTGGCAGTGTGGCATGAGCTACAGGTCACTCAAATACCAAATGTGTAAGATTTTCTACTCTGGAAGATTACAGCAGGTTCAATGAGCATATGGGGAGGAACATCTGCTCTGGTTTGGATGATCTTTCTTCTCATTTTGGAGAGAGGCAGAGGGTATTTTCCTCCTACTGAGCTCATACAGCTCCCTGAGGCAGTTGCCTGTGCATCACTTCTTTCTTTTCCTGTACTAACAGGATGAAGGTGTTGGAGTTGGTACCATGGTGGATTCTACCCCATGTTCTTCCTGCTGCTCGCTGTGTCCTAGAGAGCCAAATCCTGTACTCACAGTGCTTTCTTTCTTCATTTCCAAGCAATTAACTTTCAAAATGCAGCATTTCCCTGAGAAAACACATGGCAACAGCCATATCTGCACATCCACAAAGGCAGGGTCTGACCTTGGAGCAAAGCACCAGAGTGGGATCTTTCTTCATTTCCTCTCCATGCCCTGGCATTTCTCCCTGACGACCCCGGCTGAATTGCATCCCATTTGTGTCCCCATTACCAGTCTCTAAAATGGATACTGCTGTGTTTCTTCTACCTATTAATTTTTATCTTGCTCTTTAATACCAGACCAAAATATGTATGAGAGAGAAGTTTCAGCTGATGTCCTTGATAGGCAGTTAGACAAGAAGCCAAGATTTTATCTGGGGGTTATAGTTAAATTGCAAGGAGTGAGGATTTGGCCTGAATTATGCTTTAACTTGTAAGTTATAATGTTGCTGTCTTCAAAGATGTTGGGGTGAAAGTTAAATCAAAAATTAATTTTTTATAAAATATATAAAATAGTCACAGTGATGGGGGCAGGCTTTATATGGGGTGTTATTTGTACACAAGATGTACATTGGACTTGAACAGTTTTGGTGACAGGTGGTTATCACTGAATACATAGAGACTTCTTTCCTCATACCTAAGGAGGAATAAAAAATTCAGAAGTAGCGAATTTAGAATAGTGAAAAATGCAGCTTTTAAAAATAATCGTGGGAGAAAACAACAAGCATGTTTGCTCATGTCCTTTATCTCAGTCAGCTAATCTTGCAGAATGTCAGCTTGCATAGAAATAGATTTTTACATATGAACTTGTTACATCACTTCCTAAAAAAAGAGTATTTAGCTTGTACTTAAATAGCACATTCAGAGACTGTTTATGCAGAATTTCTGCTGCAAATGTGTGATTCTTGTTAGGTAGCTAAGCTCAGTGTGAAGCTTTAAAATGGAATTGTATTTATGTGCTGCTTACTGCGTGAAAGATAAAATACTTGCAGAAGTATCAGTTTGAAATCTTGATAGTTTTTAATAGTTTAAATGTTTTAAAAGATGAAATTGATTTTGACCATTTTGATCTGTCATTATCATAGGGAACAATTCTACTAAAAAGATGTGTAAAAAGCATGTGATACAGAGAAAACAAAGCCTTTTCTGAAATCTCTCAAATAAGTCACAGCAAAACTGAATTCAAAATTTAAACCCCATATTTTATCCAAATGTAGCCAGTTTATGTTGCTGCACTTTAACAAGTCTGAGAAACCATCCAATTTAAGACCAGTGAAATATCTTGTGTCTCACCATGGTATTTCAATACACACTATTAGTTCTTCCAAGACAAGGCAGACTCAGTCCCCAATGTGATTTTAGGCAGAGCAGAGACAACAATGTGTCTTTGGAGGTGCCATTTTTCACCTGGAATGTGAAATCAATGTCCTGACCATTTGTGGTCATTAAAAATCCCACAGCACCTTTCTGCAAGAGTAGAGGCATTGACTCCCAAGTGTTGGTGAAACTCCAAGAAAGTAATTATATTCCTCCTGATACAACCTTCCTTTTAAAGCTAATTTAGAGTTCCTCTTCAGCTGTTCTCCCCTGCTTTGAGTAGAAAATCCTTCTTATCCCTTTGTAAATTTTCTTTAGTTCTGCTTTATACTGACAATTAGTGGCTGTCATTTGCCCCATTGCTGATGCATGTCTGGGCAGGAGCAGTGAGCGTGTCTGCAATCATGGACCCTACAATTAAAAAAAGCTTTATTGGTGGTTTGGTTGAGGGGTGTTGTTCAACAGCAAATTTTGGAGCCTTCTCTACCCTGATTTTCTTGAGTTGCTGAGTTTGTATTGAGGTGTCTGTGTGTAGCCAGAGCCAGGAAAAAGTAGTCAAAAGCATCAGGTGAGTTGTTTGTTCTGGCAGGTCAGATTAGTCCCTGGGGCAAAGCAAAGAACAACTTAAGGTTATGAAATATTTGGAAATATTTCAAAGTAGGACTTCCTAGTTATCAACATTATTGCAATTTTTTACATTCACCTTATCAGCACACTTGGAAATATTCAGTTATGCCCACAGTGGATATTCCTGGAAAAAGAACCCATATCTTTTCAAGTGATCCTCAACCTGATTTTTCTTCAACATGCACTTACTTCTGTTTACAAATCTATCCCTTCCAGTGAGACCAATGCTTGTGTCAGATGTGGGACTCTGTTTAGTGAAGGGTTGAATGTTTCACCCAAATCAGAAATATCAGATTAACCTATTGGGGCTTTTCCGTACTTAGAGGAAAATGAGTAATAGAACTTACTGCTGCTTTACATCCCAGGGTCATGTTCCCCTGTCTTGGAGAAGACAGGACCTTTTAACTCTCCCTGTTGAAATGTTGACTGCTGGCTTTGATGCATAAAACCATGACCTCAGGGTTTGGACATTTTTCTTTCCAAACTGGAAGAATCCCCTATTCTGCATCTTGGGGCTTTTCTGCTTGCATTTGTGCAGCATTCTTGACAGCACACCATGCAGATCCCTTCTCCAGCTTCGCCCTTATCCTCATGTGCCTTGTGTGCCGTAGGCGGGCTTTATCCTCTCCCCAGAGTGTGAGATGGAAAAAGGAAGAACGGTAACACGATTGCAGGAATGTGTTGCTGCCTTTTTTTGCATCTTCCCCAGCACCCCGACAGATTGCTTAGCTAGAATCCATATGCTTTCCTTCTCAGAACAAAAATTGTTCTCCTTGGAGACCTAACGCTTCCAAATCACCGAGGGTCATGATCCTGCGAAGAAAAAAGTGGTTTCTAAGCATAGTCTTGACTTGTGTGGTTTGAACTCAGTACTTGCTCAGGTTACTGGCATGCATTTAGCCCAGTATACATCAGATGACCTCAGTTTCCCTTTAAAACTTGCCCTGTCTCTCGTGCCTCAGTTTACATCGCTGCAGAAGAACAGCATAGAGTCTTAAACTCAGCAAAAATCATCAAATAGTTTGGGTTGGAAGGGACCTTAAAGATCATCTCATTCTAACTCCCCTGCCATGAGCAGGGACACTTTCCACTGGACCAAGCTGATCCAAGCCCCATCCAACCTGGTCTTGTACACTTCCAGGGATGGGGCAGCCACAAGTTCTCGGGGCAAACTGTGCAAAATGTTGCAGAGTTAAACTTCAGAGCTGTGTTGTGCCAAAATCCTACATGTAGGTGGGTAACAGCAGCTGCCAGTCAGCCTCTGAGAGCAGAGCACCATATGATTTCTCAGTGAACAAAACATTTAATACAAACACAACACTTTCCAGATATTATGGAGAGTTTTCCTGAACAACTCTTTTTAAACAGAACTATTAGGCAATAAAGTCTGTTTGATGATCTTTATGCAGATCTTCCCACTTCCACTTCACTGTAAGGTTTTGACTAAAATATTTATACTTTTCTGCTTTGGTATACATCCTTCTCCAATCTTACAGGAAGGATTTCTCAGCCTGTAGAGAGAAATGACAAAATGTGAATGTGGTGCTTGGTCCACCCACACTGGCTCTCTGGACTTTGGTAAGAGCTGCACTCCTCTGGGGAGTGCTGAGCCTCTGTGGTAGGTCAAAGCTCCTCACAGGTCTCAGAAACAATTTGTAAACCTGCATTTTGCTTCTTTGGAAGACCCCATGTGAAGGTGTAATATTTTGGGGAGCAGACCTCCCACCCAGCACCCTCCTGGATTCAACAGAATCTTCATCTTCCATGTGCAGAGACGATGTTGCCCCAAATCCGTCCTTTGCAGCTGAACACAAAATACTCAGAAATTCTAAAATGCAAAATACTCAGAAACTGTAAATTACCTCCCTGGAAATGCTGCCCCTGTTCTTTGTTAATGTCACCCTCCATGTAACAGCTTTTCCAGGGTCTTCAACCTTGTCCTGTTCTGGCCTTAGCATTGTTCTTGCATTGCATTTGCATTGACACTGATTCCAGTGGAATTTGGGGCAGCTCTGACAAAGCACTCATGCTTCCATCCTCGCTCTTTTTCAAGGTCATCCTTTCATATCATAGACAGGATGTGAAAATATGTGACCTTATATTCATTCTTCCTTAGAGTATTATATTTTTGGTTTTATCCAAGAATTTTTGTTTCCTGTAGATACAGTAAATTCTGAGTTATATTTATTGTGTGTGTCATTGGGGAGTACTAGGGGTCTGAAAATTGGTTGTACAAGCCTAGTTTCAGTTTCTTGAAATACTACAGAATGAGTATCTATTATCTTTAAATAAACTTTAAGGGTTTTCTTGATGAGTAATTTGCTCCATAAGATTTTCTTTTTTAAACTCCCATGAAATATATTTATAGAGCAGTGTTTCAATTCTTGATATTTATAGGACACTTACCATGGACATTAACCATCTTCAGCAGTCCATGTACCATTTATTTCCAATGTCATTGTGGGGATAATTGTGTTTGTTTTCTAAGAAAATAATATTTTTTGTTTCATAATCAAAAGGAGGGGCTAATTTTTTTTTATGGTATAAGTGTTTCTTGAGCTGATGAGAAGCAGTGAAATCTTTGGATAGTTGGGAAGTAATCAGACTTTTCCTCTTTTACTTGTGAGTTTGAGTTTTATTTGAGTTGGACCTGTATTTCAAAAATCGTTACCTCACCTATATTTGCTTACGAATGGAATTTGATCCGACCAAATGTGAAATTGGCAACATAATTAATTACATTTAAAATGTATACATTAAAGACCCGCAGTGTCTTTGTTTATCATTCTGATCACATTCAGATTTTTTTACCACTGCATTGACTATTTAATAATTGTTTTCACAATGCTAACATCTCTTGTAGAGGGGGTTTATTTAACAAGAATGAAAATCTTTAGAAATTTAGATGCACCAATCACTCAGTGCTCTGCTCAGAAGCTGACAGCGTGGTTCCAGTTTAACACCCTCTTTTAAACATTCCTGATTCTGCCTCTTGGTGCTTCCTGCAGTATCCACCTACGATTTGCCTGGTTGTCTCTTTAAGCTGGAGGAGCAACTGCAATTTTATAAAATGTGCTCCCATCCCCTAAAGCAATAAGGTTTGTGCTATTCTGTTATTAGAACAGCAATGGGTAGCTAAAGGCTACGGAGCCCCTTTAGAAAAAGAAAGAAAGAAAGAAATGCCCAGCCTGACTTTTCAGTCTTCCAAAAAAAAAAAAAAGCATTTCAGTGAAAAGAGATTACGTCTGGGATTAGTGGTGGAAGGGAAAAAAGTCCTGACTGTTGGAACCATTTAGTGATTTTGTTGCTTAATAGGTTACAAAAAATATCATATTAATTCTTTGAACTGTGTAAGTCATAAGTAGGGCTTGGAAAATAAGGCAGTGTGATACCAATGTGCAGGAATTTAATGAAAATAAAATATCTAAAATGTACAGCTGTATCAAATAACCCCATAGAAATCAAGTCTGTATTGCTCCACTCTAATTTCGTTTTCTTATCTCTTTACATTCTTCTTCTTGCTCCTGGCTCTCACCTTTGATGTCATTTATATCATGGGCTTTGTTCATCACAGACACCTCCTAAATATGTACCTGTCTGCCTTAGCTGGGGCGGGAACTGGCTCTTCTGAGAGGGCTTAAATATCGGCTGGTCTGTTGCTGATTGGGGTGTGCAAGAAAAAGGTGTGAGCCACTTTTTAATTTCTTGTTTATTCTTCTTTGCAACCCCTGAACACGGTTCTGATCTGTGCCTTTTGAAGCAAAGCACTGGGAGGTTTGAGACAATCTTCTGTGACCAGCAAACTGCGCAGCTTGGAGATAGAGACTCTGAAAATGCAAAGCCATGCATGTTTAGAGGGACCATTTCATCTTCTCTGACACTGTAATGGAGACTACAATTGCCAGACTAACCATTAACGAAAAAGCCTGGGTGTCACTGTGGGATGCTCAATTGAAAAACTAATAATTTATAATTAAAAAAATTGGATCCTTATAGTTGCTCATAGTTCATATAGTGCCAAAAAGCATGGGGGATTTAGAATCCTCCTAATGAGGAGCTGTGAATTATTGTGGTTTTAATATAACTGTAATTGCCCCATCAAGAAAACTGACTTCAGAACATTTGGAAACTCTAGAAGAGCGTTTAAAAATATATAATTTTTTTCCTCTGGATTAATAAATAAATTAGGCTTAGGGGTTCAATCTGTATGTATAAAGTTCATACCCTTGCAAGAAAAATGTACAGGCTTGGTTCCATACTTAGAGATCACTAGATCCATGGTTTTGGAAATTGTTAAGGCAGGGAAGATTTTGGGACCTGTCTTAATTACTACCACTACCACTTAAAAATAAGGTTCCCTCCCATATGTAGAAGTGGGTGGAAGAATTTTCTCTTTCTCAGCTGTAAACAAGGAGAAGAAAATAATTTATTGAGAGTTGTCTCATACCGCAAGTTCCAAGCTACAGATGTGAAATTTTGCTGTTTGCATCTCAACAGAAGAAAACAGGGTATGAACTAGCCAGTTATCTCTCATGCAGCAAAATTAAATATTGGACAGAAAATTTCTAACTGGGCAAGAAAATTGTGGAGTAAGAGGGACATCTGGCCAAGTCTAAGAAAGTGAAAACCCTTATTCCTTCTTGCTGTTATTTTAAGGTTTTTTGTACAGGAGAGAAGGCAGACATTGAGTTATAGAACTCTTTTTCTGATGCTTGGATAAGCTCTAGGCAAATGTGCTGGGGAGGGGAAAAAGGGCATCCAGTGGTGGTAGATGTGGGGTGTATTTTAAGGACTGTGTACACAAGTAAAGGTAATGTATTTAATTCTGCTTCAATCTGACATGCCACTACATCAGCCCACTTTCACTGTCTCACACTCAGCTTCCCTCAAACGAATTTTAAATACGCAAAAGAGTTTCAGATGAGTAAATTGGATGAAAAGTCACATATTTGGAAAATAACCATGGTTTAAGACCAGCATAAGAGGATTTAACATTAACATGGTATTTTTTCAGTGCATAACTGATTATGGAACTGTCTAATATCTTGCTTTTGCTGCAGCACTGAAAAAAAAGAGAACATTTTCCACTGGAAAATTGGCCCAGTGCTACGTTTTGTCTGTGTAAGACCATGCAGTGCTGGCATTTGAAACAGTGATAATTTCATGCCTTAAAAAATGAGTAATTGTACCATGGAGAACTTTATTCTGATGAAATCACACTCCATCATCTGCTGTTTCACATTATTTTGTGTATGATCGGGGGGGCACCGCATCCCCCAGTGACGCGTTTGCGCATGGAGCTGTGTATATGTGTCTGCACTCCTACAAAATACAAGCCATATAAAAGAAAGGTGTCTTTAAAATTTTATAGCTGCTTAAAACACAAACTAAGTTTTCCTCCCTTTGTGTATTTCAGAGAGACTGCCACAGAGTTATCTGGAACATTACCGAGGTAAGCAAGTTGCTCTAAACTGCATCTGTGTATCAATGTCTGGAAGGTGCTGAAAGGCGCACAACCTTTGGAGCCAGAACGTGATGCTTTTCCTGAGGAAATCTGCTGGGATACTGAGAACTGGGGGTGCAGAGAGGAGAACACTCCCTGCATGCCACAGACAGACAAATGTCACTGAAATACTGGCGCAGCCAAGCCCACACAGCTCAAAGGGACGTGTTGGAGTTGCTTTGAGGCTCAGCACAGTTGTGCACCTGATGAGAAAAATCCCAGCTGTGGCTTCCTTCCAGCTGTGCAATTATACCCATGGCAGGTGGTTTGGCTTTTGCTTTACATTTCACCTGAGGGATGAGAGGAGGGAAACTTGGAAGTAGGAGGAAAAAACCACTGTGATTTAAAGCATTTTTATTTGGAAAGCAGGAAAGCAGCTTAAACCAAATTCTTCTATGCTGAGAAAGCTTTTCGTAAAATAATAGAACTAGACAAGGCTCCCAGGCTGCGAGAGAGGTTTTTGAAGAGAGACCTGCCTACATGTTGTCAGAGGATGCAATAAAATGCTGTAATCATGCAGATAGAAAAAAGTGTGGAGAGAAGGGGAACAAAAAATTCTGATATGGTAACTTGTCACTTAGCAGAAATGACTGGTGCGTTACAAAAAGGTGCTCTCAAACCACTTGTACCTTCTGCCACTAGTTTTGCTCTCTGAGGGGCAAGGGCTTTCAGAGGGGTCATGATTTTAGGGAATTTTGTTATCCTCTGATTAAAAGCTGTGTTGTAGTTCAAAGAAGACATAATGTAAAAATAATATTTCAACAGGAAAGACAATTTTATTTAACCATGGCAATACATGCAAGTTATTTCTGATTCTGAGGCAGATAAAAAGTATCTGCCTTTCTTTAGGGGTGTGTGTGGTCTATATTAATTGACTTGTTTATATTGAGAAACCGTAAAAATGTATGTTTTCACTATAAGTGATTTCCCCCTCTGTAACGTATCCGTTGGTTCTGCTGGTAAAAATTTCTGTGATTAATGTAATTTGTTCATTTAATAGGCACATTTCTTTTTATGGCTTATTGTTATTTGTTATCCGTGGTTGGGCAAGCAAATATGCTTGTGAAATTTTGATGTGTTTGAACTGCTGACCAGTGATCAGGCCTACCTGACACCAAAGGTTTTGTTCATCTTCCTTGCAAAATAATTACAATTCTTCATACGTACATACAAAAAAAAAAAAAAGTACAACAGAGTAGTCGTGTCCTTGTTCAGGAATCTCAACATCATTGCTGAGCTGTATCTTTTACTAGTTTCAGTGCTAAAATATTTCCAGTTTCACTGCATGCCCCAATTGGTTAGGTATTATAGGACTAATATAGTGGAAACATGAAGTCCTTACACTGCAGAAATGAATTCCACTTCAAATTAAAGTTAAAATGAGACACATCAGTGCTTGAATAAACATCCCGTTTCGCACTTGCCATTAATGATTGTCTAAATGTGCTTTTTGAATTATTACCACAAGGCTTTAATTTCAACTGCAGCAAGATGTCACAAGTAAAATCAGATTATACCAGCAATGTGCACAAGGCATTGTAATTGTGTTATAAATATTAAACCAAATGATCTTGTCATGATTTAAAACAAATGTTTCCAGCTAGGCGCAGGTTGGCTTGTCCTCCAGCCTTCTCCGGGATTCACCTGTTCCCGCATTTCTCTAAACAAGCAGTTCCTTGGGGTTTTTAATCTTATGTTGTGATATATTAATCTAATATTTTTTGTTCTTTCAAACATCAAGTGAATCGTTTTGCTATTATTAATTCATAGCCGTGAAATAGTCGAATTTCCCCACCAACACCATATCTTCTTCTACCTTCACCCTGAAAACACTTTTGCAGCATATAAAATTTTAGGTGTTCAACTTTAAATTAATAACCACTTTCCCCATCATCATGTGCTCGCTGTATTTTGTCCAATGGGGCACAGGAAGCCGCCTGCAAGACTGGAAATCCAAATCTCCTTTATACAGGCAAACACGACGCCTTTTCTCAGAGCAGCAGTGACTCGTGGGTATATTTGTGGCCAGGATTGGTCAAATCATTTTCACGCACTTGCAAACCTGGTGAAAGGGTTTTCACTGCAGCTGGCATAAGTGTGAACAGATGTGTCTGTGCTTGGAATATTTTGTCTGGCTGTCAGGAATGTTTAGGCACTGGTGGCACTAATTTTTTTGCTGTTGTTGTTGTCATTAAAAAAAAAAAAACAGGAACGATAAAAAGATTCTCAAAAACCCCTTCTGTTTTTTTCATAGTTGTGTTAAAGAGGTGGAGTAAGGGATTTGTTCCCATAAAGCCCTTGTAATTAGTCAGAAGTTACAGAAGAGAATACTTTTAATATTTTCTCATCTCCAATAGTAGCCAAGAGAGGTTAGGTATTTACATTTTTTTTAAAAAGCAAATATAGCAAAGCGTCTTTGTAAATGGTGGGTTTTTCATATATTAATTTTCCATTAAATACTGCTGATGGTCCTCTAATGATTACATTTAAGAGGAAGAAGAAATCACCCTTCTTCTTACCACTGAAGTATGTGTATCACTGATAGGCAAAAGTAGAAAAATGTGAGTTGGTGGACATCATTTAGAGGGAAAGCTAATAGATTAACTTTGCCTGTAGAAAGATATAAAAATATTCAGTACAATTATATTGTGTCAGTTCTAATTTACCAGTCATTTCTGATGATTTGGTGAAGCTCAGGCTAGAGAAAAAATTGGAAATTCAAACTTAAAATGTGATAAAGAAGCTTTACAATTTTTATATTAAATGACATTATTATAGCTATGAATGTATATTGTTTTTTTGAATAAAGGCTTTCTGTGTGCAACAGCACATCAAAGAAGAGATCTTCACAAGGAAAACTTTACAATAATATTAAGTTGTTCATTGCATGACCTATTTAGAGTACTCAGATACTTCTTGTTGTAGACTACATAATTAAATTTTAAATGGAACATGATAAAGAAATTATACTGGTGATCTCTAGAGATTTGAATACCCTATTTGGATCTTTACAAGAGTGTAGAGAAGGCATACTTTTAAAATTTAATAAAGGTCTGGCCTATTTTTTTTTTCCTTTTAGATGTTCTATAGCTGCTATGGCAGTTCTGTTTCAAACCGTGTTTGCTCTCAACATTTCATAGACGGTACCTGCAGCACCAGAGCAAACCAAAAGTATTAGAAGAAATACAGTTTAACTTGAGAAATTCACCATTTAAACATGACACAGAACAATTAATGAATGAAGATAAGCTCTTAAAATTTTGTGGAAGCTGAGCTTTCCTAGACCAGTCTTTGCTAGACCGGCATCTGAGCTCAGCAGTCGAGGGGAGCCGTGAGTGAACGCGCGGGAGTCCTGGAGCACGGTGTGAAGCCCTATGGGCATGAGGGAGATGCTGTTCGGAGCTTAAAGGAGAAAGTACTCAGCTTCAATTTCAAAGGAATGATTTCAGTCTCTAGCCACTTCTGTTTGTTTCTGTGAATGTTACTTTATATTTAAAGAAGAACAAATATTTTAAATATAGACTAACCGCATGGATTATTTATTTGCTTAATACTAGGTTAGTATTAACAGGAGGAAAACCTGGGCTACTTTTCCACTTTTATGTACTGGCTCAATTTTTCATTTCACTCGAGGGGGGAGTAAAGTTTAAATGGTCACTTCCTCCTCTAAGCTGTTAAAATAAGAAAAAAAAATCAAGTGAATAATTTGCATATTTATTTTTCATCCAAAAATATGTAGAAATATCTCTGAAGACCCTGCTTAAATCTTGATCAAAACTCAGGGAAACTTGTATTTTGAGGTGAAGGCCATCTTAAAACTGTCATTCAGAAATTTTTTTAGAAGTGTGGGCGGAAATCTGCAATGGATACATCAATGTGAAGACAAGCAAGTATGTTCAAAACGGAAATGTAAATCTTTGATTTGTCCTAGAATTTTGGTAATCTACAAACTTCGTATATTTTAAACCTAGAGGGTAGGGTACAAATTATAGCCCTCTTGATTTGGGGTTTTATTCCCCACCATTTCATACATTTTTTAATAATGTCTCAGTTCCATTTACTGTAGAGACTTCGGTTCTCAGGTGTCTAGAGCATTTTGAAAATAGAATTTAAGTACTGAAGTCACTTTGGTGCTTTTGAAAAATGTTAACCTGCAACTTCACCATTATTGAAATCTAATGCAACTGAGCTTTTATCTAAAGCGAAAAGAAGAATTGACAACCCACCATATGACAAGCAAAATGAAATCTCTTGATCACTATCTGTCAGCAGTCTTTCTCATACCATTGTGTTAGGGAATGATATGTCTTCCAAGAATCTCAGTACACAAGGTTTTGAATCATTTCTGTCTTGACAGCCTAACACAAGTAACTACTTGTAAGTGCTTGGATGAATTATAAAATCTATGTGGCTCTGTAGAGTGAGTTAATAAAACATCTATGAGCATTTTAATTACTAAAAAATGAAAAGGATTTTTTTCCTGACAGTAATAGGGGCACAGTCTAAAGACCAACCTGACATCTCAATTGCTGCCTTCACTGTGTTTGCATGGACAGTGGGAGTCGAGGTTACCTTCTGTGTTTGCCCTTTAGGCTTCCTCCCAGCTGAGGTCTTCTGGCAAGCAATTTCTCTCCCCTTGAGGACGCCAGGTCATACCTTTCGCCCGTCATCTTTTCATGTCCTCACATGTCACCAGAGCTGCTTTGCCAGTTATGTCAGGCTTGAACACCCACCCGCCTACACCAGACATGTGTCTCTGCCAAACTATGACAGAATTTTCCATACCTTCATATAATATTTGCTGAAGCTTTATTCTCCCTCAAATAAAGCAGGTATTTGACATAGTCCATTTGTGACACTCTCTTCTAATGGAGAAGTTTTGCTTTCCACCTTCAAAAAAAGCCCTTCTCAAAACTCACACTTGTTTAAAGGCATATAAATAATTGGTCAAGAAAACATTGCTCATCCTGGATGGCAGGCAGTGCTAGCTGATAACATTAAAATATCTTGAATGTCAAACTATATGCAGCAATCCAGAGCTCGTCTTTGGAAATGATATCATCTTCTATCTTTTCCTGAACCACATCATTAAAAAGAAAAGAAAAGATTCCAGCCCTCGATATTTAAATGTTCTCGAGTCAACTCTCTTAAAGAGCAGATTTTCCATAATTTGGATGCCTGCTATTTTCTAAAGAAAGTAGTCATTTTGAAATGAGACTAGAATTTAACTAATCACTCCCTTAAAAAAACAAAAAAGTCCAAAAATCTGATGTTTGACCTTTCTCTTTCCTTCAGATGCTTATTTCTAAGAACTGTTTTCTTTCATCTACCCTTCAAGCTGCTTTTCTGTGCTGCAAGCAGCACTGCCTGTAACCCACTGTATCTGCTGTAGAGGAATGCCCTGATGGTGCTTGGTCTTTCTGAGGCACTGGAATATAAATTATAGTAATTATTTGGGATGGTAACAAGTTTGATATTACTGTAAGTGAATCTGGAGTTTTTGAGGACCACAAGGTATTCTGATTTTCGCCATTCTGATTTTTACTTTTCCTAAGTAAAGCTTCAGTATCCTTAAGATGCAACATGGAGTAATTCCTTATAGTAGCTGTTTACATGTCTTTTTGTTTTGTTGTTTTACAGCCATTTTGAAATATGTTTTTTACAGCTAATGATAATCTTAAAACACACTTATGTGCAATCTGATCCCTTCCTAAAGTGATATTTTAAAAATCTTAAGAGGAGCCTAAGGAGCATAGAGGTGATTATCCATATGTGCATACTGATGACTTGCATTCAAAAATTACCAAGATACCAATGGCAGGATTCACACTGCCTACATTTAGCTATCACAAAATTCCTCTGTCAAAAGAACCAGGGGAGAAATTAAGAGAAATAGGTGCCTCATCTCAGGACAAGGTGAATAACCTTGGGAATGGTTGTTCGTTCTCCATTGCCTGAAAATGGAGCCAGGGGGAATGGCATAGACTAGAGGTTTCACCTGATAATAGCCTTAATTTAAGGTGAGCAGCCCGACTTTTATAAGTGTTAAAGTGCCAAGTGACGTCAGCTGATGCCTGCTGGAGTTTTGAGGACATTGTCATGCTTAACCTCAAAAAAACTTTCAATATTTGGTACTTAAGTCCTAAATATAGATCCTGGGAAGGAGGGGGGAAAGTCGTACAGAAATCATTGTTGGACTTGATACAGCTCTGACCTAGAATGCAGAAACTCTTCTCACACTGCAGAGTCCTCAGAAATCACAGCTCACAGCCCTGAAATGGTTCCTAATTATACATAGCCTTTGAATCTTAAAACTGAGTGTAAGTGATTTTACTCAGAGTCCTGGTTTTGGAACCCACAACCATTATTCCCCAGCAATTGCAGGCTTCTCCCACGAACGCTAATGAATTTGACAGCAGACCTTTATCTTAAAAGTCTGGTAGTGCTTTTGTTTTTATTCCCTGTTGTGAAGCTCTAAAACTGGAGACATATTCCTTTCTCTTTATTTTTTTTCCTGTTATTCACCTTAAACAGACTTCCAAGTATCTTTTTAACTTGTTTTACAAAGCATTGCTAAACGTGCCCAACGAGGATAATGTGCAGTAGAAATGAAAGGACTTAGATTTCTTCATTTCCATTCCTGAAGGTGAATTCCAAGATCGCGATTATTTTTATTTATACAGTACCTAAAGAGTACTAAATACTTTATGGAACAAATAGAAGACCTCTTGTAAAAAGCACGCATTCCTATAATCTAATTTTAGTCTCAAATCAGGCAGTATGAATGCTAAGCAGCAGGGCTTGAAGAAACACAGAAGGTGTATGAGGGCTACACTAATAAGATTGAGCAGTTATTTAGGTTCATTATCTGTTCCACTTAATAGCACTGCAATATCTTGCTGGTCTAAGTTAAATTTACATTGGTCTGTGGAGAACATTTGACTGACACAGGAATGGTATTTCTTGGGTTTGCTCAAAAAATGAGCCTTTGAAAAGCTGTTTGAATGAAGGTAGAGAAAGGGACCACTGTAGGTGGATCTTGAGATGCCATTCCAATGTAAGAAACAGCAAATGAAATCAGCTTAAAATACTCTTCTCCCCTCCTCACTTTATTTCCCAGCTCAGTTGAAATAGTTGTCCTCCAAGTTAGTCATTTGTACACATCCTTTGCTTAAGTGTGGTATTAGCACTTAAAACCACCAGAATAATTTTATTTAGAAAGTCAATGCAAAGGATGAAATTTATGGGAATAACTTCAGATGTAAATACACATTTGGGGAGGGAAAAAGGAGACCATAAACATCAGTATCTGGATAAGGAAACCAGCAACTGAAGTCAAGGGGAGATTTGTTAACATGGTAGAGTTGAGAAGCTTTATCGTAGTACCCTTGCTATAGCCTGAACAAGGCATGTGTCATATATTATATAATATAGAGTATTATGTCATATGTTTTATAAATAGTTAGAAATTAACTGCTCATATACAGAATTCTTATGCATCATCCCTGCCATTGGTCCAAGAAAAGCAGTTGTTAGGTAGATGGATGGAGCAATGTCAGGTAAACCCACACTGATATTCTTAAGACAGCAGAGACTCTGGTTTAGTGCTTTTTTCAACATTCTCTGCCTTCCGAGCATTGCTCATATTTATGAAATCACTGCTATTGTAGCATTTACAAAAATTGCGACTATTTGAATGTTTCCAAAAGATTTGCTATAAACTAAAAGCAAATCTTAGACAATTCTCAGTAAATTATTGAAAGAGGTTTAAAAAAAAAGCCCTAACGCATTCCCTGGTGTTCAAGGTTAACACTTTATACTTCATCTACATTATATTAAAAACATTTTTACTGGAGTCCATAAATGTTACACATTTTTAAAAGGCAACGATCGCAGTGGGACTACAAATGTTGCATAAAGCCAGACACGAGACCTCCAAGCAGTAATTGGTGCCTGGTTTTTTTATATTTTGAGGGTGCTGACTTGAGATTCCTTCTGTGAGATGATGCCCATTTTTCTGCCTTTGTCTTGCCACTGGAAGCAGGCAGCCCCTAAGGTTTTCCTGTGGTCAGCAGAAGACCCTGAGCCCCGGACTCCTGTGTTGGGAGCAGTGTCTATCGTAGTGGTGCCGTAACTCTCTCACTGGCGGGGATGTTCAGCCTGTTTGGAGCCACAGCGGACCTACCCCACTTTCTGTGCACATCCTCCCAGTGCATTTTGCAAGTTGTGCCCTACACAGCACTTCTCCAACAGCAAAGTGCCGGCGTGGCATTCCTCTTCGCTGGGCCGTAATGGGAAGTATTTTTCACCCAGACCCTTGGAAGTTTTAGAGCTTCCACACCATTCTGGGAACACAAATGTTCAGGGAACATTTAAGGCTCTGCAAAGTGGTGATGTAAAGTGGGTGCAAGTTGTGTCTCTTTGCTGCAGTCAAACCTTAGTGAATGCCCATGGAGAAAGAAAGGAGGAAAACAAGATTAGGCTTTACCCGACACAAACAACCCAACCCTAAAAGCAGAGAACTTTCAGCCCTTTCTGTATATTTTGCTTCTGAACTTTTAGATAGAAATGCCACAATGGTTCACATGCTTAATTTTGGAGAACAATCCTGCTGATATCAAAGTGATTGCACAAGTCAGTGCAATTTTAACATGAGTATTGCTGCTTACTCGTTGCTGTGAAGTGAACATCCTCTGATTTGATCCCAACTTTGCCACTAAGACTATAGACAGCTCTGCTTGATCAAGAAAGAAGAATAAAAACATAGCAACTCAGTTTTGGTAGCATCTTCTTGAACATCATAAAGTGAAAGCTTAAAATAAGGATCTGAATTACTCCAATATTATTTAGAGATACGGTTTTGGTTAATGAAAAATGCTGGATGACTGCAGGTATCTCCAACTTTGGTTCAAAGGACAAGTGTGCTTTTCTGAACCAGGCTATTAATTCAAACTCTGTGACATTTAGGAAACCTTCTATGCTTGGTGCTCAGGAACCCACCTTTTAACTAGGTGTCCAAAATTTATTTTCTTTATTTAAAGGTTTCCTGTTGGGGGCTGCAGATGCACCTGCACTGATGTGCTCGTGAATGCCAAAGGAACTGTGGCTTGTTGCAGTTGCTGGTAGCTCTCATTCCAGGATTACATGGTGCAGTAAGCTGAAGTTCCTGCAACTATAAAGTTTCATTTAACAAAAATGAAATATTATTATTCATGTCATGAGTAATTGAATCCCCAGATGTTCTCATTTTCTATCAATGGCTGGAGACAATATGACTCTAGATAGGCTGTGACAACATGAATTTATTTCTTTCTCTTTTTTCCTTTTTTTTTTTTTATTTTTATTTTAAACCTGCGAAGTGACTGTGGGGGTTTTTTTTACCTGATTGCTAGGATCTGACATTACAGGCTGTGCAGCTGTAAAAACGACCTTCTCATTTTCATTGAGAATAAGTAAAATAAAATATCACAGAAATAGCATTGCTTTTCCCTGGTCCTGCCCCTGTTTATTTCTACAGAGATAACTGAGATAAAGGAATTGAATTTGGAAAGGAGCCTGCACGAAGAGATGGTTGCTGCTAACACTGAGTATTCAGAATGTAATAATAAAAGTAATCATGTTACTAAAAAGCCACCTGTTACTTTTTTTTTTGTTTTTATCTAAAGCATAGAGTTTACTTTTTTGTCTCTGAATTTACAGCAGAGAGTTAAAGTCCAACTCTTTACTATTTGCAAGGTAGTAACTCCTTGTTAAAGTTAAGTAGGAAAAGAAGCCATGCTCACTAACATTTCTAAAGCTGTTAAAGATGAATGTTTCCACGAAGGAACAGAAGTAGAAAAAGTTTAAGTGCTTGTTAAGGCATGCACACACAGTGCATACAAGCAATAAGTCTGTTTTGCTGAACTGTGAAATTGCCCTGAGTAATTTCTCTAATAACAGAACAGATATTGCCCCTCTGACCCCAGAGGAGCTCTGGGCTCAGTGCAGCAGCCAGTCCTGGTATCAGCAGAAACTTGTGCAATCAAAGCATGGGCTGCAAGCTGAGCACTGGAAAATAAAAGAAACTTGACAGACAACTTGTAAGTGTTCTGGCTGATTTAAAAATTCAGAAAATGATTAATGATGAAGGTACTTTATTTATTGATTTCCCTCCCATGACCTGTTCTTCAGAGGAGCTGCACTATTGTGTCCAGAGCTGTGCTTGACAGCTGCCTCCTACTTACAAAGACAGTATTCATTCCACTATGACTCGAATGTACAGTAGCAGAAACTTTTAATTGGCATTTGTTAGCTTTCTCCTATAGACATGAAGCAGTGCTGATGCTTTCCCTCTGTGTTATGGAGAATGCCTCTGGAAATAACAGTTCAGTAGCTGGAGCAGGAAAAAAAAACCTCACAGAATCCCTTGGGATAATGCAGCACATGCAGAAATGGGAAAAGAAATCATATGAGAAAAACATTCAGTTAAAGCAGCAACTTATGTCTTCTCTTTCAAAACTTGCAAGGTGAAAAAGAGCAATGTGGTTTAAAGGGGGTATTGATTTGGTGGAGCTATGCATGAACTCATGCCACAACCCCAGTACTTCTCCAGTCTCTGAACCTCTTAGAATTAATGCAGAGGTTTTACACTGATTGCTTGAAGTTTTTCTGTAAAAAAAAGTGTGTCTGATGAATGGTAAGGACTCAAGGAGATTAAAAAAATAAATTAATTAATTAAAAGTTGCTTTAAAGAACAGAGAAAACCTTTGTCAGCTGTACTTTTTTGTAGTGCTATATAGTTAGAGCAAGGCAGCCAGAGACTCAACCTCATTTCTTCTGCCTTCCATTTTGTCTTGTGAGTGATTGACTTTCTACAGCAGCTCCATCAGGTAATGTGACATAAATGGGAAAAAAATTCCCATCATGAATTTGTCGCACAGTGCCAGGGACATAACAGACATTTTTAGTTATTCACCCGTTTGAAAAAGAATTCAGAGCTCATGCAGAGGTTGAAAGTCTGGCATGCAATTCTGGTTGCTGTTTCAAATTTTTATCTTAAGTAGGTGATATTTTATTAGCTGTGGAGCTTTGGTAATGCGTGCTGGATAATAGAAAACATGGGGCAGGAGCTGTTTGTCTTTACAGCAGTGTAAGAGTTATCATTGAGGAGAAAGCCAGTGGTTTGTCTCTTCGTCTGGAATTATCTGGCATCTGCTGTGTAAGACAGGCTGGCAAAGTAGACAAAAGCAGTCTTGGAAAGAAATAGCTGCAGGAAAATCTTCTCAGCCCAAACCTCTTTTCAGAGAAATAAGACAATGCTTTCTATCCTTGTTTTCTATGCTTTTATGGCTTTTATGACTCCTGCTATTCTACCTTTTCAAGAGATGTGAATGCCCAGTTTTCTTCTGACTTTCAGCTGTGATGCTTCCTTTGGATTAACCAAAATCAAAAACAGGTTTCCTTTCATAAATTTAGCTTTCTATTAACTTAATTCTTTAAGACAAAGCACAGATTTAAAGAATTGTGGCTAGAGTTCACAAAAACAATAAATAAGGAAATAAGGACTACAAATTAATAAGGAAAAGCCACAAATTCCTCCCTTCTGTCCCATATTCTGCATTCATCAAATGGTCTCTCCTGATCTTCTAGAGGCTTATCAGATTTATGGTGTCTGTAAATCTCATGGTAAAGCATCAAGTCTAATATGAGGAAAATCACACTAATATAAGAAAAAGACAAACAAAACAAAAGCCCAAAACCTCCATCAAACCTATCTTTGATATCATTCTGCCTGTGTGAGAGCCTCTCAGAGTAACTAGAGACAGTTGATTTTCCTCTGTCCAGTACTGACCATGCAACACTCACCCGTGGGCTGCTGCTCTCAGGCATCAATGCATAAGTCATCACTTGCTTCTCATACCAATTTTTTTAGACTTCTTTACATGTAGAAATGCTCAAAATGTGCTTTCCTAAAAGAATCTGCTCCAACCACCAGACTCTTTTACTGGTATTTCCTGATTGAAAAAAAAAAAAATTTTTTAAGGGGCTTTTATCACATATCCCATATGTGCTTTATGGTGCTGAGACTTGATAACTGAGATATGATTTTATAACGAAAAATCCCCCAAGGAAGTATGCAGACGTACTGTGGAAAGATACTGACACTGTGCTTTATTTGTGGGAAAGGTATGAACAGTTTCTCCTCTTCTTTTTAATGGCAAAGAATATTAAATTAAAAAATAGACTTGTGCCTCTTGTAAAAGTCCTGAGGATATGTCCAAGTCGTGGATGAACCATGTACATGTTAAAATGGTACTCTGCAATGCATTCACCTAAAATCTGGAAAAGATGGCTATCATTGATGATATCACTGTCTCCTTTCTTTTTCCCCAGCTAAATCTGTAGCCCTTTGAATTTGAAATGAGTGCTGCAGCTAGGGAAATTCAGCAAGATACTAGTAAAGGGGGTTATTGATGGCATGCTCCATACTGGAAAACTGTCTTGTTATTGAATGCAAATGTGACTTAGATATGTAAATTATATTCAAGATTTCATCAGTAAGCCTTTAATATATCTAGAAACTATCTTAAAGCATTTAAATAAAATGTTAATTGAAAGTATGGAATAGTGTTAGCAAGCTCTTTCAAAGAAAGCTTCAATTCAAGGCACGTAACAAGGAAGCAAGTGCTCTGATCTAGTCAAACAGAACCTCCCATGGTAAAAACCTATAATTGTTTTAAAGTTCTCCAAAAACCTACATCTCTGTTCTCATCTCATCCCACACACTGTGATATTCCTTATGTTCCTCACTCTCCTCTCTCAGAGCTGACTTTCTTTGTAGCCTTCTCCCACTCCCAGCGTGCTGCCTTCTCTCACCTCCCACGCCTGGAGCTGCCTCCTGCTGCCCATACAACAAGCACTTTTCTACACATCCCAACCCTCTTCCTTTCCTTGAGCTTGTGTGTGTCTACTTCCTTGCAAAGCCACCAGGATGTCTTGCCCTGCATCAGAATCCGGAGGGTGAACTCAGGAGAGCTCGGTAGTAAGCCAAGCAGTGAATTTAGATCTTCTGAGAGTGATCATCAGATGGAGCAAATGACTGATCTTCATATTTAAAAATAAAACCACACTTATTTTAAAGGCTGAAGAGAGAGTGATTGAGTTAGACTGCATCCCTCTGGTGCTCATGGAAATGCTTTCACAAGCAGCAGGGCAGCTAAGCAGCCTTGTCTTCAGTGGTTCAACTTTAACCAACCCAGGACAAATTCGTCAACAAAAGCTTTAAATTAGTCCTAAGAGCTAAAAATATGGGATCACAGAAGCACAGGCATCTCTTGCTACAGCTCTACTTTTGATTGTCTCTCCTTACCTGCTCACTAAGCAGAAGGATTTGGAGTATTTGCTAAGTTACCTTCCTATCTGCAGATGGTCTGCAACAGTGACAGCAGCTGTTCCAGAAACAAGCAATGAAGGGAGATATTATTGCTCTTTAGTGATGTTTACAAATTTGTAACCAGACTATTATTTAAAGTATGTTTTTTTGTGTCTGCACACAATAAGTTATTATCTAAATATTGCTGGATTGATGGAGGGCATCCAAGGGACGTGGCACAGAGAGATTTCTCTGGTTTGGAGTGGTTTCTTTCTTCTAGAGCTTGTGTGAATCTCGTAGGTTTGAGCAGAGGTTGCACAGATTGATGCTATAACCTGTGACTTGTGCTCCCATGACCAGGGAGCCAGGGAGAAGGGCAGCCACATGATACTGCTCAGCTGATGGGAGTCTGCTGGGGAAGTGCTTGAGTTCAGGGTACACAGGGTTCTACACTGAAAGACAGAAATTAAATAGGAATAAAGTGCATCTAATTCTCGCATGTTGAATGCACTTCTGATGCTAGAGGAAAGTTGCCAGCTAGGAATGATTTTTGCAGTCTTTTTTCACAAATCCCTACATCCACAGACCAAAGGAACCCTGCCACGTGCTGTGTCTCAGGGAGGCTGTAGGAGGATGCTGGGATGCTCTTGCAGCAGCAATTTGGACAGGGTGTGCTGCTTTAGCCATGATGCCTCTGACCCAAATGCACAGTCCGTGCAGACAGGACCCTGTTCCTGAAGGTCAGGACCATATCAACCCAAACTATACATGAGGGACTAGAAACTAAGGTCCTGCTAATGCTCTTGTTGCAGAAGCTTCCCATTTTCAGTGAATCCTTTCTGTTGTGCTTTACATAAAATGGTTGCCTTGAAGATGGTTTTTGCTTTGCAGTTCAGCTATGAATGGAGGCTTCTGACTGGGTTTTTCTGTGGGAAGTATACACAGGAAAAAAACTTTAAAAGAGGGGAAATGCATGTAATAAAAAATTTAAATATAAATTCTAAACTTTCTGGAAGGGAAGTGAAAATCCAAACAGCCTCATTTCCATTGGAAACATGTTGAGTTTCCGTGTGGTTCCCCACTTGCATGACTCATAACTGGTGTTTGTGTTATGCCTACTTGGCTTTGAAGCAAGCCAAACTTGAGCTCTCCACCTTCTCAGGTGAAAGGATTCATCCCACAGTTCCATATTGGAGTGATATGAATCATTCCTGTCTGTTTTCACTGCTGACTCAAAGGGAACTCATGCATCAGGGTTCCCATGGATAAGTCCGTGTTGGAGACAAGTGAAGTTAAGGGAGAAAAGTTTCACTGTTGTCTTTGCCATTGTTTCAGTGAGACTGGGATTACAATTTTCATTTTCTTGAAATAATACAATACACTGTAGTGATGTACATGTCCCACTAAGAGGTATCGTTTGGCAAACCACTTGGCAAAAGTTAGGCATATGAACTGAAGGCTATGGTAAAGTGAGAATGTGTTGTGTGGTTTTGAGCATTAGTTGATAATACAATATATAATTACCTTTCTTGGAGTAAGTATTTGTCATTTCTTGATATTGCTTCTATGCTGGGAAGCAGAACTAGAAAAATGCATTTAAGACTTGTGCCTTGTTGAATGGCTTTAATTAAAGGTCAGTAAAACGTAAATGGGAGAAAAACAGCTGATGCAGATGTTTTGAATTTGTTTAGATTGCATTTGAATAGAGAAAGTTCTATAATGTAGTACTGAAAGTTGTGCTGGGGTTCAGTTGTACCTGCTAGGGGAGGTAGAAGTAAAGACCATTCTCTTTAAAGACAAAACACTAGTATTTGCAAGACTGTTCCCTCATATAATGTAGTCAACAACTGCTCTGAGTGAGATTTCCTGTGTTCCAGTCTGCTGTCATTGCTCTAACCTTTGAATACACCTGTGTAATTGAATCAGAAAGTAAAGGTCTATCATTTACTTCTCTTAATACCCTTGGACAGATTGCTGTCTCATTAGAAAGACTCAACAAAGTAATTCAAGAACTGTAAGGTGCTAATAAGACGCTGTCTTTAAAAATGGATTGGCTGAGTGGAAAGTCTGGCAGGTCCCCAGGATGAATATCTGGCCACTGGCTGGAATTATTTCTCTGCTAATCTCCTTGGTGTGTTCAGAGGATCTATTTGCATCTTGTGGAGTGGGAGGTTTGGAGGCTGCTGACCCATGAAGAGCTCCATCTGTGGATCCAGTTTGCAGCAATGCCAGGCAGTGGCTGAAGATTGACTGTTTTCTGCAGCTCCAGTCCATGGGCAGGGCAGCACCTCTGATCAGAGGCATATTCCAGATATGCCCAGCCCTGAACTGTATTTACTTTTCATGAGGGTGATGTATATGCTTAATGTAGCTTTGTTTGCTGTGCTGAAGGGAGCTGTCAGAGCTTAGCACTGTAAATTCATTCTTTTTCTATGCAACCTTGGGAGAGGACTCTTTGGATTTGAGAAGAACAACAGCAAAGAGAGAGCTGAGAAAATCAGAAACCCTGCACCTCACTGAGAAGTGACTGGGCACAGCTCTTTAAAACACAGGGTTTGTAGTTGTACAAAATTGATCTGGAAGAGATGCAAATTCCATATGGACTAAATTCAGATTTAGATTTAAAATGCTACTCACATGGGCACCAGCTAATACACCAGCCAAATTCACTCCATTATTACGTTAAGAGGCTAGGAGGTGACCCTCATGAAATGTATTAACATAATGTCAATAATGAGTCGTTTTATAGGAAGGTGTTGAGGAAATGCAAGCAGAGTTTGTAACATGGTACCACGCTTCCAGCCTGGCTCGATTCTCGGTTCACCAAGCTTTATGTGACGGATCCATCTGTTCCCAGGAAATGGCTGTGCGCTGATGCCATTTTCATGGGATACTTTCTTTCAAACTCAGAGCTTTCTGAATTCTCTGGAAGTTGCCTGAGAGGTGGTGTTTGTTGTCTGGGGCTCACTGTTGCCAAGACACTCAGCACTGAGCAGAGATTGCCTTCACAGGCTGGGTGGGACCTTTACTTAACTCTATCAAGACTCATTAAAGCTTCAAATCTCTGAATGCTCTTTCAAAATTGAGTGACAGGAACTTCTGGGAAAGTTTTGTTGAAAAGCCTGGCATAACTGAGTAATTATAATATAGCAGTACTTCATGTGCAACTTGATTGTCACAGCCTGTGTCAAGAGAACTCATAATTTCTGAAGGATAAGACCATATGTTCCAAAAAGAGCTTTTAGAATGTGAGATACTTGTTTTGGAAGTTATTTTTTTCATCTTCGTAAAAAAAAAAAAAGTGTTATAAAATGAGATTAAAAAAAAATCCCCCACACTTAATTAAACTGATCCTTCGAGAAGAAGTCCAAAATCTGTTGGATAAGCATACGCTGTGGTTACTGATTTACTTCTGGGTATATCTGAAATAAAATGTTGCAAGAATAGTTGAAAGGACACTGTTATCCTAAACAGAAGGATGCTTTCCCACTTATACAGTCTAAAGCACCAGTTAAGGACCTCTTGGCATACAATGACAATCACCTTGCTGGGGATAATTGGTCCCTGAAACAAGGCAGGGACAGGAAAGTCCACCAAATGTCCAGACAGATTTGTGTATAGCAACTGGAAATGTTGCATGCTGTGGTTTACATCAGCATTGAATATAAATGTAGGTGACTTCAGTGTCTTCCATTTTAAGCTGTATCCAAATCACCTGTATTGTCCTGAAAACTTCTTTCTTCGTGAATGCAATGTGGAAAAATGATTGGGCACCACTGGTGTTTCAAAGTTAGAACTGAACCTGAGCTGACATTTTTGAGGACATAAGACTTACACAGAATTCTGCCCCAAGAGGAAGGAATAACATTGCCTAACAAGATTTCAGCCTGCTTTTGGAGACCCTGAATGTACACTGTGCTTTTATTTTTAGAATGTAGATTTTATTTTCATTGGCAATATTCTAATAGTGGGATGGTGAAAACTAACTAGAGACAGGTTGGTGGCTTGGAATTTTTTTTTTTCCCAGAAAGGGACAAGCACACAGGGAAAGGTGATTTTTCCCCCAAGAGATTATAATATATAATATAGTTACAAGCACAACATTTTGGCTAATTAAGGATATCCATGTAAGATTTCCAAATAGATCTTTTCTGCATTTCATATTGAAGAAAAGGACCAAACAGAAATCAATCTTTGCTTGCCTTGCATGGGAGAAGTTTAACTTACATAGCTGTTTAAAAATTGGATAAAATCACTCTTGTAAATATTTTCTTGTCCGAGCTGTGAGACAGTCATGTCACCTTAGCTCTGTGTACTTAACCTCTTCATTTTACTGTTAACTTCCTTTAAATTAGGGCAGCATCATGTAAACTCTACCTGTAAATTTACCTCCTTTAAATACTTGGAATTTTCTAAATGTTTTATGCGTGTTTAATATTACCTGTTTTCTTAACATTGCATATTTCAAATACCTTCTCATCACTACGTTCCTAGTGGATACCTCTTATACATGACAGATACCTCCACTGGAAGGGATCTATGTAGATTTGACATATTTTGGGCTTGCAACCTTTGCTGATCCATGGTTCCCATGGAGTACTGATTGAGACCTTAGATTAATCTAAACATCATGTTGTAACTGCATATTGATATCACCTCTGCAGATGTCCTCATCTGGAATGGCTGTGCAGTGCTTTTTGTATAGTCATTAGAGAACAGCAGGCACTTCTCATAAAATTTTCTCAAGGAAAAGATTTAAAATAGGCTGTAGGGATTATTTCCTACTCAGTGGGGAAAAATAGGCTTTGCAACACATGGAGTCTGAGTTAGTGGTTGGGGTGTGGACCTTCTCTGAAGAGGTCTAAAGTCATATGAAATGTATTGCATCAACTTGCCCCTTGACTCTTTATGAGGAGGAAAAAGATAAATAATTCCATAAATCCTTTCCATTATGCTGTCTCATGGAATAATATCTAATAGACTGACAGATGCTAAAAAGATCACCCATTTTCCATGATCTGTCAAGTTAGTTAGACAGATTCTGCCTATATTCTTTTTATTTTCCAAATCCCAATGATCTGGTTGGCTGAGTTTTGGCTGGGCAACTTGCAGTGTCTGCAGGAAATCACCTTGTCTGTAAAGGCTGCACTGGCTGGTGCTAAGAACAAACTAATTCTGTGGAGTAGAGCCTCCATCAGGCAGCTCCCTGGTAAATGCTGATGGATAAGTAGCAAGAGGTGTTCCAGAAGTGATGTGAGCTGCCTCTGCTTAACAAAATACCCACCTTTTTCCTAGTTTTAGCTTGTCCCAGTCCTCATTTCCTAATCTAGTCAAACCACAAGAGAACTGTTTAGCTAATGAATGATTGAAAAGTATGAACACCAAATTCAATAAGTCTAAAAGAAAACAAACATAAAACCCCACAGAGATAACAAAATGTATGCTTAAATGCATCACTCAATTACTCTACTCACTCTTTGCTTCCCATTATGCTCTCCTTTGTCAGTACACTGTGTAGCTAAGTGCAATCTCTTTGTCACAAGGAATTTCTCTTCATGCCTTTACCTGCTGGTGTAAAACACTGTTGGTACTTTGCAAATATCAAACAATAAATATAATTGATTGCAAGCAACATATGACTTCCATGATGGCTAGTGAAGCTTCTCAGGATTTTCCCTGAGAATAACTTAGGTAGCCACTGAAGTCTGCACATTCAAACTGCTCTGGACTTTATGAACAAGAAAAGCAGTTTCAAGTAACTGCTGTTAAACAATTTTGCTTCCTTAAGTCTCCAAGGGAGATACAAGACACAGAAGGATTGTGATTGATATAGCATTATTCTTCGGTTTTTCTTAAAGGATAAGTCAGCCAGGAATCACATTGCTATTATTTGCTGAAAATTGTTTGTCCCCAAGGATGTTGTGTTGTATCAGATTTGCTACGCAAGCTTTTATTTCTTGAAAGTTCCTTGAAAGTTGGTTCATCAACTTGGCACAAGTGGAGCAAAACCCCCTCAGCAGGGAGGCTGGAACTAGATGATCTTTAAGGCCCCTTCCAACCCAAGGCATTCTATGATTCTTTTCAGCTCAGAGACCACCCTCCTTGTTAAATACAGAAGTTCCTTTGCCTCAGAGAATGGAGCCAACTCCTTTGTCTTGCACCATTCTTAGGAGGTCTTTTTTAACTGCCTGTAACGTGAATAATTCAAAGGCAGAGCCAACGTTAGTATTATTAGACTGCATGGCATTAATGCTTCTTGGGATCTCAAAATCCTCATTTTCAGTGTACTAGCATCTGAAAATGATTGTATGATTCTCTAGAGACTTTGCTTGGATATTGAAAGCAGATGTTAGAAAAAAAATGAAAATGGATAGTGGTATTGATGAGTCCCATCATAAAAAGATAAAATAAAAATGTCATTACCTTTGCATTGCTGTGTAGCTTATGATGATGAAATGCTGCAGTTATTATGGAAGAAATGGTCTTTTTGCATCCTCCAGCTATAGTCTATTGCACAAGATTAACACTGAGAGTCTTTACTAATTAGTTTTTATGGTCAAACAATTTTCATGAAGTTGGTTTCAAAGAAATCAAAATTAAACTCTTTATAGCCCTGAAAGATAGAATTATGGAATATGAATGCATAGATAATCTTTACAAGCTAGAGGAAAGTGATCATTGAGCAAAAAAAGCTATATAAAAGACCCAGCAATATCTCAGGTATTGCAATATAGTCTGTTTGCGTAAATGATGACACCAGGATTTTGTAAATGCAGTTAAAGTAGGGTGGGGGATACAGAACGTTATCGTTTATCTGATAGCATACTCTAATAAAAAATTTCACTTTTTTCTTGTCTTTGTAAAATTAAGAATAATAAAAATAGGATGTGGTGGACTGAATTTATTGCATCAGAACAACTGCCACGAATCAAAATGCTTAATTTCCTCCTCCACCATTTTGCCTTTAATTCCTCTTTGCTCTGTTTTGTTAGTTTGCTATACCTTCAGAATAAAACACGTCCTGGCTTCATCCCACAGCGTTGCACTGCACCTTCTATTAGAAAGTGTAATGACAAAACCACAATGTTGTGTTTCTTTTCCAAGTCAAACCACCTTCATTTACCTGTGTGTTTGTGCAGATAAGCTTTACTAAACTGTGGCCCAGTAAATATCCTCTCTCCAGTGAGCCTGTAGCAATTACATTTCACAGACGGAAAGGGAAGCACTGGATTTAGTGCAGTTTTCAAAACAACTTGTGTTTGTAGCAGAAAAACATCTAAGCATTTAGGGGCTCATATCCTAGTCACTACCAATAAATTTCTGGCTCCCAGAAGATTTAGTAACTCAAGTACTTTTGAAAAATCTATCTTTTGTTCACAGGCACTCATAACTGAATCAACACCATTTAATTCTTTTATAGAAGAAACGGGAGGTCTTAACTTTATTGGGGGGCTGCATTCTGGAATCAAGACCTTTGTAGTGGACAACAGAGACAAAAGCAAAAAAATCCAAAACAACTAGATCTCTCAAATGTTTCATGAATTAGTTTTGCCCCATTTCCTTATCACTGATCCTTTTGACAGATAAAAACTTTATGTCAAACAATTATTGACTATCAGAGACATCCACAAAAGAAGACGTTCTCATAAGTTGGCTTTGTTCAGGGTGGTTTCATAGGGAGGTGTTATTTTTCTACTGTACTGTGGAACCCTACAACAGAGATCATTGCAGTTCTGATACAGTTTACATATTTGAGATTCCTCATACACTGCCTTCTTTGATCCCATTGTTAATGTTTGCATAATTAAATAAAGAGGTGAAGTTAAAAATTATTCTGCGCCTTAGGCTACATTATTCCAGCTCTGAGGACCTGCAAAAATTTAGTGTTCTCCTGAAGAAGCACAGGATGACCTTGAGTTCCTTTCAATTGAACTTTGCCCTCTTGTGCCAGGATTTTGGGATTTTTGTTGCTCAGGGGTGTGTGTTTGTACACAGAATCATTGTCAAGAAATGAACACACATATAACAGTCGACTTTTACCCATTCAGAGACGCACGCGACTGAAAGTATTAGAGGCGACTGGTGTCTATAGGCTATCCATGTTTTCAAAGTCTCACAAGCTCCATTTCAAAACAGGTGTATTCTCTCTCAGGAAATCTCAACAACCTGCTGAGATCTTCACTTCTTTTTTTTTTTTTAAGATTGGCAATGTAGGCCAAATAAATGTGAAATTTGATTTTGAGATATATCCCTTGAAACTTCATGTTCAAGGTCAGGTTGGATGGGGCATTGAACAACCTGGTCTAGTAAAAGTTGTCCCTGCCCATGGCAGGGGGTTGGAACTGGGTGATCTTTAAGGTGCCTTCCGACACAAACCCTTCTGTGATTCTGTGATCCCACAGATGCTCCAATGGCTGTCATTTTCTATTCAAGACAGCACCATCCAGTAAGAAATGCATATATTACTTCACCACATTAAAGGATATGAAGCCTTGGAAATGCAACAAGAGGTGAAATTATCGAGTGGCCCAGATACAGTCCATTAATAAAAGAAAAAAACCCCATATTTTAAGTGTTGGGAAGAGTTTCTTTACTTATAAAATAAGTTCCATTGTTCAACAGACTCAATGCAAGAAAAGGAGCTGGCCCATTACATCATTAAGAGAATACACCTCTTTTGCAAGTTACGATTAATTTTTTCTGAAGCTTAAATGCTATAAACCCCTGTTGTGTGGCAGAGACTGTGACATTCTGTTATAGGTTAATTTCTTTCCTTGCAAATTAGAAAATAGTGTGACTTGCAAAACACGGGAGAGAAGGGGGAAATATGCCAGCAGCTGCGCTTAGATTTTTGCCTTTTGGCTTCTTCTTTCATTTTCTAGTCTGCTGCACTTCTTCTTTCAGTGATTTGGATGCTAGATGCCAATTTAAATTTCCACTGCATTTAGCATCCTACAACACCAGGGAATTTAAAAGAGAATTAAGAATATACATGGCATTAAAAAAAAAAAAAGATTATCTATTTTTCCACAGTCCTTTTTATCTTTTTATCTCTCTGTGATTGCAGTGATAACAGAATCCAGTAAACTACCACCACAAAGAGCCAGTCGCATATTTATTTTGCAAAGGTGTGTTTGTAGTGGGAAGTAGCCGTGGCTGGCTCATCGCTTGCAATCTGTGGAGGGCTCTTTCACAGATCAACAGACTATAAGATTGTTTTCCTGGATATGAGCCACTGATGGACCCATACAGGCTAGTAAGAGTCATGTAAGAGTCTTTTATCCTGTCTCAGCGGGGACATCTTCCCCACGGGCTTCACGAGAGAGTGTTTTCCTAGCAGCGGATTTAACGGGGGGAGAGAGGGGATGGAAAGAAGATTAATGTTTCTGCCAGTTCCCCGCAAGTTCACAGAAAATATTGGCTAGAGCAGGAGTGGCCCGACTCCGTCATGCTCCAGCCTTTTCTGTGTACTTAGAGTGGCATGTTTTTAATCAAATGTGAAATATAGCTTTAGCAGGTCGAATGGATTAGCCTTCCTTGTAAGTAACTCTGCCTGCTTTAGTCAAGAGTGCAACTTTTTCTTTTTTTTTTTTACTGTTTCGCACTTAAGGTTGTCGTCTTTAACTTCATCAGTTTAATGGGTCTTTGGAGTTTTGATTGTTCAAGGTAGGAACTATTTAATAACCATATCCAATTGAGCTTCCAAGTACATGCGGTGGAGACGGCAAGGTAAGAAACTCCTCAGCTGGTCTGTCATAAAAGCTTGGAAATGCTTGAGACAAATGGGGGGATTCTGTTCCTTTTCAAATACCATATTGGGATTACAACTCTTCTAAAAATTTAAGTTTTCCTGGCTGCGGTATTTCAAATCTGCCTACATTTAGAAAGTTATTATCCTCATATTCAAAAACTGGGAAATCTGTTCATGACAAGGTACATAAATGTTTTCCTTCCTCTTATGCTGGTTGTTATTTATCAGAATCTCATCAGTCTCCTGCTCTTAGACAGCACTGAAGTTATCAAAGATAACTGGGGGGATTTTCAGCTACCTTATTTCTGGGCCTCAGAATCAGCTGAGTCTCTAATAAAGTTAGGCTGTTCATATCAAACCGTCCCTTATCAGTAATGTACTTTGAAAGCTGTTCTATCTGGTTAAATCCAAGTGTAATAATAGACCTCGTACCTGTCACATCCTCAGGCTGCTCTAAAGTGTTGTTGCTCCACTAAAATAAATAGTTCAGGTGATTTCTGTGTGCCAAGAAATTCAAGTAAATGTTAGAGATAATTTTAAAATAAATTTGATTTTCAGGGTAACTGAAGGGGGTTTTATAAATGTATTAATTACATATATATTCATAAAATATATATTTCAGTGTTAGATTTGGTATGAAATTGCTGACAATTTTTCTTGCAACACAGACTTTGAAATTATTTGTGTGTGTGTGTGTTATTTGTACTTATTTTCTACATTTCTGACCTCTGGTTTAATGTGTGGTTCAGACAACTTTCTAGGGGTTTGTTCATTTTACTAGGAATAATTATAAAAAAAATAAATTTTAAAAAAACACTTAAATCTTTTAAAGTTGTCTTTGTAGGAATCCATGGGATTAGAAGACTAAAGAAACAGCAAAATAAAAATATATCCAAAGATTCACAGGCTGAAAGAGGTCTCTGCAATACTCTTAAGGTTCTGTTCACATAGAAAATTAGGAAATGTTAACATCCCGTTTAGAAGAACCAACATTAAGCTCTCTGAAGACCCTGTCTTAGATAACTACCTCTCATGTCAAAATTTGTCCTTCTGTGCCACAATGTGATTACAGACCATAAAAACTCCAGCAGTCCTGACATTCTGCAAAACTTTCAAGCAATGGAGAGCAGGATAACATGATAGCTTGATCATTTACCATTGGATTAAAAATGTAAGACGTAGGCCTTTGATTTCCATGAGGATCATCTGCTAGTCATTGCAATGTGACAAAATTCATTACTTACCATAATACATTTATATATTTTCTTTAAAATAATAAAATAAAAAAAATAGCAGCCCAGTAGTATTGGAAAAGATGTTGGAACCAAATTCTCTGTTTTGTATTCCCAGCTCCTCATGCATTCCAGTCATGTATCTTATCTATTCCTTTGCCTGTCCGTCCATTAAGTAGGAATAAAATTCAAAGGATGTCTGGTGTCTTCTGCACTTTTTTAATTTGACTGTTGGTTCAAGGCCATGTTTCAGCAAAGCATGTCAGCATTTGTTTAAGTCTCGCTGCCTTTAGAGATGAGCGCAGTGTTTTGAGAAACTGAGGCCTCTGAAGTTATGTGAAAAAAGCACATCCTCAGTATAAATAATATTTCTCGCTTTATCTGATTAGTGATGGACCACGCTTTCTTTTTTTCCTGCTTTTTAAAGCAACTGCCTTCATTTATCACCATCCAGGGACCTATTTGGGTAGTCAGTGGACAGAAAACAAGGCATGAATCTGTTGGAAAAATAATTTGGCTCGTGTAGTTCTTCTAAATATAACTCCCTGATCAAAGCCCAGACTGTCTTTTGTAAGCTCTATCCAAAACAGATATTAGATGAAGAATATACTGAAGCCTTCAGACTTTTGACTGTGCCTTTTCAAAGGCATGCCATCCTGAACGTACCATCATGTGATGCTGTTTGAACTGAGCAAACATTTTTCCTTCAACTTCTTTCTCTTGCATTATACAGCTTTAAAAAACCCCAAACCAAACAAAAAATCATCTTCAATTAAAATGCTGGGAATTTTTGAAGGCTGCTGGAGAAGAGCTGTTGCAGTGTAATGTCTTTTAGAAGCAATTTTTTTATTTATAGCAACTTATGGACATAAATAAACATAAACTGTTTCAGGGTTTTGTAGTACGTTCATAAACATGAGAGTCCTTGCAGCTGAAATGGAATCCTTCTGAAATGACAGTTAATAACAGCTATGTTTGATTTAGCTACTAACCAGTTTGTACTGTAACAATGTCTTTCAGGTGACTCTTACTGCCTTGGGCGGAGATGCAGGTGTAGGCATAAGAATATGACTAAACCTTGGTGAATCTTTACCAATTACTGAGCATTGACATTTAATTGCATTGTTTTTACAATGCTGTGGTTTTCTAAAACAAAATTATTTCGCTGTTCTGGGGGTGCAGTCACACGAGAGTTGGATCTGCAGAGGCACAAGGCTTTCCTACAAGTGCACCAGGGAGAGAAAGCTGCTGTTCCTGTAAAGCTGCCACAAACAGTGCTAATTAATACACTGATTTTACAAGTGATGTAGGGGACTTATATAGACAGAATTAATTATTAAGCTCCCTTTCTTCAAAACACTGTTTCTAAGGTGCTTTGCATGATTATAATATGAACCTGCCCTACAAAGAAGTTGAAGATCTAAGACCGCATTCAGACAACAGTCATGTATTTTATCAACAGTTTGAAGATGAATGTATGCACACACCTGGTAAAATTAGGGAGCCTGGTTCGGAGAGATGCTGTCAGGATCAAAGCCTGGGGAATGCGACGTAGTGAGTGAAGTCAACACACTTCAAGGGAAAGTAAGACTTGACTAAGTCAGTGACAATCCCTGCGACTGCTCCCTCACATTCCAGCTTTTAAGGCATAAAGTTTTTTGATAGTTCTATGAACTTTACCGTGTCATTTTCATCAGAATACAGAGAGGGATATAGTAAACAAGTCCCACTGTGATTATGCTGGAATTGCACTCTCTTGGTGCTGGATTTACTCCTGAACTACCTGCAATAATCTGCAGTAGCTGTTCCATAGCGAACTGGGTTTATTTTTTGTTTGGTTTGGTTTTGGATTGTTGTTTGAGTTTTCTGGTGGTTTGCTTTGTTTTTCTGTTTTGTTGTGTTGTTGTTTTTTGGGGGTTTTTTTTGCAGCTGCCTAATTGGGGTTCACACTTCAGCGACCTATTTTTAGAATTATAGCAAAAATCAGACCTTGCAGCAGAGAAGGGTTTGCAACAGACCAAAGGCCAGATTGTTATTTCTAATGCTGGTTTTATTCTTAGCCCTGCATAGCAATGCTCCTCATGTCTGGAGCACAGATAAAAATGAGATATTGATGACTTTCAGACTACAAAACCCTTTTGCTCGTCTAGAATGCAATTATATAAGTGGCAGTAAGTGATGCCTGAATGAGATTAATATAGGCTGGTTTGCTCCTCACTGCTACAGGTAGGAATGAGAAGATCTAGGGAACGACTACTGAAAGTATTAAGCAATTAAGGCGGGTAGTAAAAAGTGGGGACTGACTGGGTTTTTTTTCTTTACCCTCATGATAATCTGAAGGAATGAGTAGCTGCATTATATAAATCAGCAGGTGTGATGATGCATTACATATATAATTCTTATTTCACTTAAGAGCAGCTTCAAAAGATCTAATGCTCCTTGTCAATCTGATTATAAGCAAATGGAGAATATTTAATGATTCAAATCTCTCTTTACAGCCTAAATGTTTGCATTCATCTAAATTAGTAAAATTAAAAACAGAGTTTTTGCAATTTGAAAGCGATTTAGTCTACCAAATAACAATAGTGTACAAGTAGATGTTCAGCCTCCACTGATAGGGTCATGTCTCTGAACTGGTTAGGTTTGGGGCAGAATCTGTTCACAGTTTTACATTTATATAAATTGACAGGGATTTCATTAGTGCTACTATACTTAATTTGTGTAATTCTAGTAAGAATTAAGACCCTGGAGGTTGAAAAGCACAATGTCAAATTGCAATAACTGTGAAGCCAATCACTGTGTAATTTCCCTTAGGTTTCATGGGTAGTGAAGTATCTGGATACCTGGATAAACTTTGAATAGTTGGGGGAATATAAATTCTGGGGGTTGGGCTGAGGAACTGAGCTTTCAGGGAAGGAAGGTTTGCTTGGGTTTTTTGTTTGTTGGTTGGTTTTACCACAGAAGGTGAAAGGATTGCATTTATGACTGTGCGGAAAAATGTACAACGCCAGAGGTTTATGTGCAAAAGGGAGACAGAGGAGTCCTTTAACTTTATTTGAATAAAGGGAGAGGCCATAGGCATTTCCTATGGGGTCTCTCAAATTGCTGGAGGACGTAGTCTCCTTTTTTTCCTAATTTCCCGGCCGCATTTTCCCTCTCCCTTTCCCAATTGGCTGAGGTACTTGGAGGGTACAGACTTCTCGAATTGCATCCTAAGTGTCTATCTCTAACATGCACCCCCCTTTTCTTAGTATAACAAATGATATTTTATGGTTCCTTAAGGCTCTGTTTTTCTTCACTGTATTGAGGACTTAACACAGTCTTGTCCAGGCAACTTTCCATGTCAATTAGTAACATTTCTCAGTTGTTTTATGGTGGTTCCTCCTGCTGGCTAATCTTCCAGGCCTTGGTTTGTCTCCGGCCTTATCTACAACCAGGTTCACAGTTTATTTGTAAAGACACATTCCTCATTTTGTCCTCACTTTCTCCTCAATTACATTGCTGTAATTCATAGAATCACAGAACAGTCTAGCCTGGAAGGAACTTTAAAGATCATCTAGTTCACATCCCCCTGCCATGGGCAGGGACAGCTTCCACTTGAAAAGGTTACTCCAAATCCCACATCATCTGACCTTTAACACCTCCAAGGATGGTACACCCACAGCTTTTCTGGGCAACTTTTGCCAGTGTCTCAACATACTCACAGTGAAGAATTTTTTCCTAATAGCTAATCTAATCCTGCCCTCTGTCTTGAAGCCATTTCCTCTGGTCCCGTCACTTCATGCTCTTTTAAATAGTCCCTCTCCAGCTCTCTTACAGTCCCCCTCTAAATACTGGAAGGTGCTATAACATCTCCCCGGAGCCTTCTCTCCTCCACAGTCAAGAATTCCAATTCTCTGAGCTTTTCTTCATAGGAGAGGTGCTCCAGCATTGTGAACATCTTCATGGCCTCCTCTGGACTAGTTCCAACAGGTCTTTGTCCTTCTCAGAAACATGAGACATGTCCTTCTTGTGGAGCCCAGACAAGAGTAGAGGGGCAGAATCACCTCCCTCGACCTGCTGGCCCCATTTCTCTTGATGCAGCCCAGGACACATTCGGTTTTCTGGACTGTGAGAGCACATTGCTGGGTTATATTGAGCTTCTTGTCCACCAACACCCCCAAGTTCTTCTCCTCAGGGCTGCTCGCAATCCATTCTCTGCCCAGCCTGTGCTTGTGCTTGGAATCACCCCACCCAGGTGCAGAACCTTGCACTTGGCCTTGTTGAACTTCCCTAGGTTTGCATGGTCCCACCCCTCAAGCCTGTCCAGGTCCCACTGGAAGACATCCCTTCCCTCCAGGGTATCGACTGCACCAGGCAGCTCGGTGGCATCAGCAAACCCGCTGAAGCTGCCCTCTATCCACTGCCTGTGTTGCCAACAAAGATGTTAAAGTGTGACCACTGATGTGTGATAGCCCACTCACTATAAAATAAACCACATCAGAGGAAAAAGACTCGCTCCCTTCTTGAAAGTGTAATATTAAACCATATTGAACTTAAATAAATCCGTTGAATTTCATTGTGGAAGAATCACTTGCTTGAAAAGTTACCTAAACTGACACTAACAGTGCGCTGGGAAATGAGGCAACAGAACAAAATTCTGATGTTATTTATACTGATAGAATTAAGGAAGATTGTAGGCCCTTTGGTCTTTAAGGTGATCCTTGTGCATGAAGAGGGACAATGGGGGCTACAATAATAAAACTAATGCACCAAAGAAAATCACTGGCACTGGTGTAAAGCTGCTTTATGGGTAACAGCAAAGCTGCTCAACACATAAAGCATCCATTACACATTTTTCTCGGGAGTTTGTTCACATAATACGCACACAAGTGTGGGAATGAGAAGGGTGATTATCTTCTACGTTAAAGTCTTTTTTTATGTCTCGCTGGAATATAAAGCAGCCATTGGAAAGAATTTACACCTATATTCAGCTCCCTGCACACTATGTCTGGAACACAGAGGTGATATGTGTATGAGTGGGAACAATGCCCATATATATTTCAGTGTTGAATGGAGTATTCTGCTTTGCAGTGCTCATATGAAAGCTTGAGCACAAGACTTTGCCCATGTGGCCCCCAAATTGTGCTGGTATCTTTTCTAGGAGTGGGTTTACTTTAGGCAACATGAAATAAAATCTAGTAACCTTGTCCCTACTGCAGACAGAGGAGGAATGGTGGCCTCCCTCTCTCTGCAAAGAGAAATCTGGGGTGTTGAGCTGCCAGCTGCTCCTGCCACAGGTACATCTGAGGATGGTGCGGGGGAAGGATTCAGTTCGGGGCCAGGCAATGTGGATGAGGCAGAATGTCTGCTGTGAACTGTGCAGGGCAGCTGGTGTCACTGCTCCCAGTTTGCTTTTGTGCGTGTTGGGGCTCTATGGAAAATCCCATCTATTATGTTGCAAAAAAATAGATCGGTCTATGTCTGCAGCTCTTCTATCCAGAGCAGCACTCTGATAGCCGTGTCATCCTTAACTTCTCTAGGGCTGTTAAAGCTGCTATTTCCCCTCCACTAGAACAGAAGAAGTTAAAAAGATAAAGAAACCCTACTTCTTTAAAGTGTGGCAACTGTGCAGCACATGACTCCTGTGAAACTTTTGAAACACCCAATATTTTAGAAGTATCCACTAATTAGGGATGCCAAATTGCAGCCCTAATTTTTCAGATTTTTCAGATCTTCTGAGGGATTGGTGCTTTCATTGATCTTTAACAGGAGTGGACGGTCAGAGCATCTGAAAATCTGTGAGACAGACAGAGGAGTGTGGATGAACCAGAGGGACAGTGTGGAAAGACAATGTTTTATTTGATATTGCTAATTGTTTTGTTTTGGTAATTAAGTAATTTTTGAAGCAAGTAACTGATTTGCTGAGAGATGAAAGGGGATTAAGTGTGACCCACTGAAACTTGTTTCTAGCCCTAGCTGCTTATTATGAAATTAGTTTTTGTTTCAGAGTAAAACACACAGTCAGACTTGGTGGTATGGAAACTATCAATTAGATGAATATACAGAGAAGTCCATTTCTGCAGGATGTCATCTTCTTATGTGACAGTCTTCTAAATATATTCTTTAGAATGTTTTAATTATTTGGTGATTTTTAAAAAATAGCAGTGATAAGGAAAATAAATAGATTGTGGTGGAAAACAACTGGAAATACTTGTTTATTCTTCTGTCTTCCCAGAACATATCCAGAACAAATTCTTTTGACCATTTTAAAATACTGCTGCTGGTTTGGTCAAGTGGAGTATATCCCTCTGTCAAGAACTGTTTGATACCATTATAAAATATTGATTTTAGTGCCTTTGTGTTAAAATATTAATAATAATAATAATAATAGTAATACCATGTTGTTTGTTTTATTTTTTCCCCCAGCTGAGGAGCAATTACTCTGAATTTAGGTGGTAGACACAGACCCCAGCAGGAAAGTGTTTGTGTTACTGTGATTATCAGATACACAGACACTTCATAGAATGAACTTAAGAACACTCTGTAGTATTTTTGGCACCTTTGATCCAGACCTTTTCTACGCTAAATGTCTAGTTGAAATGCAATCTGATGTACCTACAAAGATTTGGGATTTAATTTTCCACACAAAACAAAAATCAATGAAAAAATTAGATTTTACAAACTATTTACTCTAAAAAAAGGGTGGGTCTTCACAAATAATTAAATCACTTTATAAAACACACAAGGAGGAAAACAAAGACTCAGGATCCCAAATATTTTGGATGTGTTTTTAGGAACATGAATGGATTTTATAAAGGATTCATCAATGCTGGTGTAACTCCCTCCACAAGGCTGATCCTTGGCCATCCTGGAGTCACCAGATCCATCTCTGTGGTTTTGTAGATGATCTTTCTTTGTAGCTGCAGCTCTCAGTACAGAGAGGAGCAGCAGAAAAGGACATACAAAAGGAAGCAAAAAAAGGAAAAAAAAAGGAGAGGAAGAGAACAGGGCTCTTAACAGTACAGCTTGATTTGATGTTTTGCCTGAATCTTCACAAGTGTAAATATTTGACTGCAGTTTTGGTGCTTTTTTTATTCCCCTTCAGGTAGAGTATTTGTTTACACAGCATAACATTTCCTCCTTCCTCTCTTCTGTACTTTCACTCCACGAGTGAAAACCTGCAGCTTTTTTGGAAAGGGCTTAAAGTTAATAATAATAATAGTGAGTGTGAACGCTGCTTTGTCTTGAAATTGTGTAAATCCCTCTCCTTTTACTAAAGGCTTCCACAGGAAGTAACATTTGAATTTTTATCCATTTTTTTGCAGCCTCATGCCAGCAAGAGTCCAAATAGACCTGGAAAGTTTTATTAACAAAACCATCAGATTTTTTAACGTGAACATCCAAGTTTCAAATTCTCGCTCAGGTGAGACCTTCCTTACAAAGTGGAGGGCAATTTGGGAACTATTGCTGGAAGGCTTGCTTGACTACTGTCTACTTCACTAATCTTAATGAATACTGGGAGGATATATACTAAGAATATTGTCTTCTTTTACATGAGAAAAGTAGCACAAAGTTCTATTCCCAAGCAAAAAAAGCCAAACGTGTATGCCTCTACTTCTAGGAATCACATTCATTATTTACTCTTTCATCTAGGCACAGTTATCTCCAGCGTGTGTTGCTTCCTACCACATTCATGTGGTAGGATTGTTCAGGATCAGGGGAATTTACCTCCTCTTTGGAAGTTTTTTGGAAAAATAAGAGGGGGACTCTACCATGGATTTCTATTTATGTTGTTTGTTTAGAGGGTGGCACAAGCAACTAAACATATGTTCTTTCAGATGTGTAGATGCAGAGACATTTGGTTATAAATCTTATCTGGTGCTAAATGGTGGTTGCTTTCAAATGCCATAAAAGCAAAAAACCCACTAATTTAGCCTTAAAAATCCATAAAGAAAAGCATGTGTTGTCATTTGTCAGGTTTTTACCCTATTTCTGGGATCTTGCACAACAGAATAGTCACAAAGAAGATTTAACACTGCAGCATCTCTGACATTAAAAATCTCCCTCTTTCGAGTGATTTTACTGAAGTGAAGTATATAGCTGTAAGATTTAGGAGTAGCTTAATTTAAGAGTATTGAAACCTGATGATTGAGTGAAACAGCTTTTCCTAATGAGTACCTTGCTCCCAAGGTAGAGAAGATGACTTGCAATTTTTTTTCTTAATGAAAATGGAATAGGAAGGAATTAGGTTTCAAGGCCTGTTTCAGAGGTTCTAATGCAAGAAGCAAATCAGTAATGAAAGTACAAATTTTTTTTTGTCATATAAAGGAAAGTTACTGAACCTGTAATGACTGACAAGGGCCGTTTTTCACATTACTAACAATTTTCTCTGTGTGTTTTATTATGAAATTATTTGACACTTAAATACCTTAATAAAATTATCAGGTTTAAAAGAGCAGCATGGGAGAGTGTAAAAGATGTCATGCTGTCATCTGTGTCATTTCCCATTGAAAAGGTTCTATCTTATTTATTTTGATTTATGAGTTAGGAAAGAATGTCTTTTCTAGAAAAACATGCAAACACCTCACAATTAGCAGTTCACACCCATGGCTTCTCCAGGACAGAAGGTCCAGTTAGGTTAAAGTTTTTTCTGTCTTAAATTGGTCATATTGCTTGACTTCTAGAACAACAGATTGTTCAAGAATGTAATATTCTTTTGAATCACGAGACAGGTAAAAAACATTCATTTGTCTGAAAGCAGATAGAAGAGTGTAGAAGAGCAATTGAAATAAATGGAAATTATTTGGGGTTGGACTTTCTGGCACCCAAAATTATTTCCTTGATGAGCTCCTAAACTCTAGATGTTCTGAATGCCATTAGGAACTTTTAAGCTATATTTATTTGGCTTTGTGTCCATAATGTCACCTATCTATAACACACTGTTCTCCATCCGTGGAGAAACGAATCCTTGACAACCAGATTTACTGCTGTCTCCTTCGGTTTTCATACTGAACTAGTCCTTTGGGAATTTTATTCGCTTTTCAATTCAGCCATCTTGGTCTTTGGGAATGATTTCACACCATTTGAAGAACTGAATCCAGCTTCTCTGATACTGACATACTCAATACTTCATGATTTTACATAAGTGCTGCCTGGAAAGTAGTGTGCAGCTAGACAGAAATATGGACAGTGTGGGTTCCCATTAGCTGAAATACCTAAAGAATTTGTTATATTTAGAATTTTGTTCACTTATGCTTAATAGATCTCCACTTTAACTTAGGGAAAATTGGTTTCATTTTCTCCTGCTACCATTAATAGCTATTAGAGTTGAAAATAAGGCTTTAAACATATCATTAAAGTACACTTAAGTAACTTGCAACTGACAATTAACTCAGCATGGTAATACATTATCATAACATTTTTCTTTGATAGGTTTGTCTCTTAAAAGATACAAGGAAAGACAAAGGATGGTTTTGTAAGACTCATGATGAATTTTTTTAAATTTTAATATAATTTACATTTTGTTATTTTATCAGTGAAATACGTTCCATCACACATGTCCAGAAAACATTTCTTTGGTGTTTCAGAGAAAGGTGGAATCTCAGAATGGTTTGTGTTACAGGGGACCTTAAACATCATCTTGTTCCAAACCCCTGCCATGGGCAGGGACACCTTCCACTAAACCAGGTTCTCAAAGCTGGTTTTGTGGTAGGCAGTTTTAATAGACAGTGTTGAGGGAGTGTCTGGGTTATGCCGCTTTGTTTCTGTGGGTACCGTGTTCAAGTGGGATCAATAGAGAAGAAAATTTGCTACACCCTTCATGGAGCTTAAGGTTTGGGAGATTACTTTAATAAGCACAGAAAGAAACAGGCAGAATTCAGATCCACATTCAAGCATGTTTTGCTTTCAGGTTTTATTAAAATGCTCTTCAGCAGAAAGCACGATGAGTTCTAGGAAAAAAAATCTGATAACTGACATATCAGCATAACATACCATGCGTTTTACCTTTCAAGACAATGGTAAAATACAGTGCAATGCAGACTGAGAGCACTGTTTGTGCTGTCTTTTAAAGCATGGAGTTAGTGGTGGGTGTGTGAGCGTGCAGCTCCTCGGCACGGGGACCAAGGACTGCCACGTCCCAAAGCTGAGCTGGAACGCCGCTGTGACAGCAGCAGCATCGATGACATCCTCCACTCCTTGCAGAGCCAATGGGCATTGACCTTATCCTGTCAAAGCATGTGAAAGCGATGTGGGCAGCACAGGCTTTGTGAAAACTGGACACATTTATCCAGGACGTTTCACCGCATTACCACAGAGTCACTGGTGGAAGGGTAGCTAAAAGCGCTGCTACGTGGTAGTTTTTTTGCAGTGAAGCTGGAAATGCAACAAAGGCAACAGTAGTCTGAGTGAATGTTTTTCCAAATGCTCGAAAAGCAAACCCACCAGTGCCAGGCATGCAAAATCCCATCAGTTCTGTGCCTCAGATCTCTTCTCCCACATTCCTGTAAATCCACTCTTGAACATATTGGTTTGGAAATTGCACATCTTAGGGCTCTGTAGCCTGGCAGTCTGATCAGTTTGTTTTGTTTTGAACACTTTTGCTGTGCTTAAGTCTGCAGAACTTAGAGAAATCAAACTGGTTGCACGCATTCTCCTGGAGCTGATCGTAGCACAGCATCCAAGCATAGTATTTCCTAGCTCACTCTCCTCCCTTTCATCCTCAATCATTTCTTGAAAATTCCTTCATAATAACCTTATCCAAACCATAAATATGAAAGTCAAATAAGCCCAAAGGAGATTTATCATCCTCTGACTCGGCATTCCTTTTATGATTAATAATGACATTGATTCCTTTGGAAATGAAACAAAAATTAATTTAAAGGTTCTGATTGGTTTTAGTATTAGGTAAACTTAACATATCGAATGAGCGTAAAACAATTATCAGTCTTATTAACAAAATTAGCTACAGCAAATTTACCAGAAGGAAACTGTTGCTATTTAGCTTCCTAATTATGTCACTATTCTTTGTGACCAAATGATATAATGAAAATAATTTGATCTACTGGTGCTGCATAGAGAATTTTCTAGGAGCAGCTGAACATCGTAATCTGTTTTGAACGTATGTTTTCCTACTCTTCTTCTGTTTCAGAAAGTAGAGGTCAAGGGCTTCAAAGAACTTTGCAATGAAGTGAAGTTGAACTGTGCTAGCCAGAATATGGAATAGATTCTTTTACTATTATGAAATGTTAGATAACCCTTTCCTTGAGGCCAGAACCCTTTGACTTCTTGACATGATCTATGGTGTATGAATTTCAGACTCTGGAAAAGTATAGGATGTTTTTTATCCTGTCTGGCGCTAAGGCCAAGGATTGGATTTTCCATGCAGTGCTGCTGTCTGCCTATTCCCTTGCTCTGTGCCTCAATCCAAGCACATAAACCTGGCAAGTTTTTTCTTTCCAGCCCTGAGAGCTGATAAAACGCAGAGCAGTTGGATGCCCTCTAGCCACAGGCACTTCAGCCTGCAGGGACAGTCACCTGGCCAACCCCGAAGGCCACCCAAGCATGGGTGATGCACAGAACTTGGGGTGCCAGCTCTCATCTATTCTGGGTGAGTATCTTCTGCTCATGGGTTAGCAGTGCAGTGGGGTAGAAGCAATGAGAGCTGACGAAGCTGATGAGAGAAATCATACATGATCTTGGAAAACTTCTTGCAAAATGTCTCTACTGGTACTACTGTGCTTCCACCTCAGCAAGCATTTGAAAGGTGGGGTCTCTGAGCATTTCTGTCCTACCAGATCTGCCTGCTCTCCCTGGTTTCATCCTGACTGGTCAGGATACGGCCCTCGCTGTGTGTGTGTTCTCATTTCTTCCTTCCACTTGCCATCTGCCTTCCCTGGATGGCCACCAGTGGGCAACTTGGGTGCAGGCACATTTCCTAGCATTGTGCCTGGAACAGCTGCCCCTGGGAAATGGAACCCATTCTTAGTAGGATCTTTCCCTCTCTCCCTGCCCGTGTAGCTTTATGAGCTGGAAAAAGGACATTAAGATACTCTGGTACAGTAAGAAATCTGCAGCTCCTGAGTGATGTGCATATTGTAAAACTGCCTTAGATTGTAACAATGAACTTCAGTATGATCAACTCCAATATTAAACTACACAGAAGTGAACGGGAAAGCTCCTGTGGAATAGAAACCCCTCGAGTACATCTCCTGGCTGCTTGCTTAATGCTTATGAAGATGCTCTGAACTACACAACTTGTTTTCTTGCCTAGACTCCGACTTTGCATCTTTATGGTTTGTGTCCTCTGGGAAACATTTTTATTTTTGTTTCATTATTTAAAGCAAACCTAATATTAATGATGAGGCTGCTGTGTATTAAGGCACTGTGCTACCAATACACATCAGCTCATAACTTTTGGTGAGGCTTTCTGCATAATTTATGTCCAAAGGAGAGTATGCTGACACAAAATCGAGGATTTAACCATGTTTACTGCTGCTTGTGATAATTAGATCATTTCATACTGGAACTACTAAGCAACTGAAGTAAGGTGGGCCTCTGAGTAATTGTTAAATTTATAGTCTCCTCTTAAATGATCAAACATGAAGAACTTGAAATATGTTTTGTAGCCTATTCTTTATATAGCATCAGAAAACTCAGATGCATTACATAATATACTTGGGTGCCATCAGATGGACCACTGCAAGAACTGGAAGCAAAAATCATGCCCAAATAATATGATTTGCTCAGTCATCCCATAATTGTTCAGGGGATTGTTAATAAAGCTTCCTGTGGTATTTCTTGAAAGACTTGTGTTAGGTCCCAAAAGAATTTCCAAATATCACAATTTTTTTACAGTTTCAACACCTCTAAACGTGACTGGAACAGAAAGGGCCTTAAATAAGAAATCAAATCCACATATATGCTTCAATTAACCTCTGGTTTGGCACATTTTCAATCACTGCACACATTCCTATACACTTTCTGATCAGCCAGGCTCTGGAATCTGGTTGAAAGCATGTACCAAGTCCTACAGCTCAACTTCTCTAAGAAATAAATATACAGGTGTTGTGGTATCAATGTGAGAAAGATCTAGAATACTGAACAGGCACCTAGTTCAAAGGCAGTATAGAAAGATGATTTGAGGGGTAAAAAACCAACAAACCATGTTGCATAAAATCTGTACCTTTACATTGAAATACAGGCATTTTTTCCTTACTGATGGATTATGGTAGAATTATAAGAAACATAAATTCAGACTCATGCAGTCCTTAAAGGGATTTTCCATCCAGCAGCATTAAAATATTCACCTTCTTGCCCAGATAAAATGTAGAAACACTTAGTCCTTTGCTTTGAGAGGCATTTTCCACCAGTCACTCCTTCCTGTGGCTCCTTCTCAAAAGTATTAAGCGTTACAGATCAGAGATGAGAAAGAGGTCCCTATACAATCAAAGCATTAAGTTTGGATGCTCATTGCAACATTCCAGAGACTTATTTTGATTTCCAGATGTGACTTGTGTTTTTACTGAATTGGACAATACCTATTCTTATTTTTGCAGCTTTTATAGCAGATCACCTTGTTTCCCCCTAGATATCCTGAAGCGACATGTGAGGGTGGTGGATTCGTGCTAGAGTTTCCTGTTAGATGGGAATGTGTGTTGGGTTGTCCCTGAGATGATAAGAGGTGTAACCTTTCCCTAGACATCTTCCTGCTTAGTTTAGTATGCTTTTTCTGAAAGATGGGTCTTCAGTAACAGGTACATACTACACAGTTCTGAAAAGGCATCCAAAATTAAGCCACCTCCAGTGAACATCCACCTCTGACTCTCACCAGAGCACAGAGACTGCAAGAGAAGCCATACTTGGGTTTTGTGGGGGCTCAATATAACTTTCCCCTTTTACATCCTTTGCTAGGAAAACAGAAAGTTGATTCTCAAATCCAAATTCAGAAAAGCTGAATCTTTTTCAATGGGTCAGAGCCTACTGTACTTCAATCTTAACACAGAAATTCCTTTTTACAAATCCACTTTTCCAGTCCCTGATGCGAAGTGATTAAGAATAAGAGAGTTCCTGCATATGTTACTTCTGCACTTTGTTTTCTCAGTCGTATCTATGAGTGAAATGCATTGAAATGCCATAAATACGCAGCATTTCTGAAGCTGATTGTTATTAATATTGTTCTGTTTGGATTTTTATAGCTGTAAACCTTTTTGAAGTGCCTAGCAAAAAGCGAGAGGAGCAGCTTTGGAGGGGGGAGACAACTTTGAAATCCACAGAGCAGAAGCTTTAATCTCCAGTTGTGACTGACATCAAACAAAAGTGCAAAAACTCCCTTTGTTCTTGAGCACAAAGGGTGTGTTTGTTGTTTGTTCAGGGTAAGTGAAAGGCCCCCGTGAAGTCCCACTGAAGATGTTTAATGAATCTGGCAGCCTCCAAGCTGTCTCTTCTACAGAGTAATCCTAGCGACAGACCCATCACACATAATTTAACAGAGTGTGACACGACAATCTCTGCTCAGGAGAGACTTTGGAGAGGGAATACTTTTATTACTCAACAGCACAGACCCCTTGGGGTTGGTGCTGTGGGGAAGAGCTCTTGGTGGCAGTGGTCACACTTTCGTGTCTGAATTGAGGAGTTTTACGTGTTCAGGTATTGCTTGTAAAGCTTTTTTGAACTCATTGTTAAAATCAAGTCAATTGTGCTCTCTCTAGTGCAGGGGGCAGGAATTTTGGCAGCCTCAGTTTCTAGTAGAAGGCAAAGTCAAGAATATCTAAGAAGGGAGGAGGCTTGGTACCAAAATCAGGTCAAACAGGGACATAGGTATTAGGAAAGGAAGGGAGAAATAGTATAAAAAGTGGAACAATAATGGAAAAGACTACAAAAAAATGAACGAGTGAACATTCTTAGGTGTCATATCCATTAAGGTTTACCATATATATGTCATCTTTTATAAGTTTGTCCTACTTGAACATTCTTTGGATGATAAGAATAGGAATAACCATGGTGTATATCTTTAGCCTCCCTTGTTCTTTCTATGATCTAATGTCTATAGCCTTGGTATGGTGGAAGCTGGGCTGTTCACTGCCAGATCTCATGTTCTGTTGTCAGGCTAAGGATGTTCTGTGTGGCTGGGAGCACGTGGAGCACCTGGTGTGTGCCTTTATGGTCTGGGCGTGTACTGCCCATGAATGGGACAGAAGGGGCTTAAATCCTCTCTAGACTTTAATGCTCAGGCGGGTGCACTCACCTTCTCTCAGCAAAATCAGTTTTCAGCTCTGTCTCATTCTGCATGTGTAAACATGGGCAATCCACATTTCTGTGTCACCACTTCTTCCATGAAATGGGCATAACCTTGTTTACCTACCTTGGGATAAACAGAGTGGAGTGTGACAACTCACAGCAGAGCCTGTGAAGAAGAAGCCACTGTTCTCTTGGAGAACACCATGTTTGGGGTTCTTTTTTTCCCTAACTTCCTCATGGCATCAATCAGATTTTATCTCCATGGCTGGATGTAAATGCCAAATGCATTCACAGTGCAAATGTCAGCCACTCTAGGGAGTGCTGAGGGTCTAAGCACTCTCTGCTGCTGCGTTTGATCCGCCTGCCAAATATCACCAAGAGCCCCAGCAAACCATCAGACATCAGGTCTGGTGACTGGCACTCAGTACCAAAACCACCCTGATACCCTGGAACACAATACACAGCTGCTTTCTAAGAGCTTCTCTGCCCAGTATCACTGTTTGAGATATTCCTTGTTCTCTCTAAAATTCTAAGAATATTGTAGGATCTATCTAAAATAGCAGTCCCTGTTTCCCTCCCTTCTTCCCCCATCCCTTATCAAATCAGACATCCAGAATCAAGTGCCTGTGTGCTCTGCTGACAAGCACAAGGGGATTAGGGAGTGACGGGTTTAACAAAACTGGCTCAAGGTTTTGTAAAATGCATCTTGGAGCCTGAGCTCTGAACGAGCCATAAAATTCCTCCCATGAGGTACAAGTGAGGTTTCTACAAGACTGGATCAGAACTTAATAATGTTTTTTCTAGGTTCTTTTTTTCTTGCTTTCTAAAAGGTGCCAGAAAAACATCTGATTTTTTAAGATGCTGTAAGACTAACAATGGCTTAATGTAACCATTGTGCAAAAAATCACAAATATGTTTTACCAGCATCAAAAAGAAGGGATTTCTGGGCTGCGTGCAAACCATTTGGGGCAATTAGCATGTAATTTAATTTGCATTAATCAGCACAAGGTCAGGAAGAAATTAACTTTGGGTGTAGATTTTACATATAACAGCATTTGAGAAGAAGGGAGGAACTGTTTTTACAGGGTGTTAATTTGGAGCTAAGTGCATTCAGCAAGTTTGGCGGGGCTTGGCCTTGCAGGATAAAGATGAATGATGTGGGTTTGGGAGCATTGAAAGCACAAAATGATGTGGCAATTTACCAAGCATTTAATGTTGCAATATATAAACACTTTAACAGACTTCTTGGCACTGGTGAAGATCAGAGCACAGGTTTTGCTGAAGCATGGAGCGCTCTGCTAGCACTGAAGGGCTGTGTCTCCTGAGCATGGACAGCGTCCCACAGGGCTGCGTGAGCTGACCATGGGCTGTGCCAAATGATCCAAGAGCACGGCCAGATATCCCAAAAGCACAGATCTCTCTGCAGCTCTGCAGTAGCACCTTACTGGAAGAAATTTAGGCAAATCACTCATATTCTTGCGCACCCCTTCAGCCCTCCAACCATTCCCTCTGCTGCCATTTCACTTCACAAATTCTCCTGGTCTCTCTATGATGTGAGCAACATGGTAAGTGTTGTGAGAAATTCACTGCTGATGACACAGAAATTGTTTTTGACAAATGTTATCTGAGCATCTGGTTAGGGGAAAAGAGATGCTAAGAAGTCTGGTTGTGTTTGGCTATGGTGAAGTGGTAGATAAAAAGTATATGGCTTTTCTTATTCCTTTTCTTTGAATGAAAAGCATTTTTCAGTTGTGTGGCAGGGAAGGTGTCTGAGACTGAGCCTTTTTTATTTCCTGTTTTTTTCACAGAGGGTCATCTCAAGGCACTTTGGAGCTGCCATGTGTCCATCTCTAGTTCACACACATCTTTGTTGAGGCAGGGTTAGAAAGAACTGAGGGCAGCACTGCACAGCCTATTTTAAGACAGGATGCCATTGCCAGGTCTTCAGCTACTGCCTAAATTTTTTCTGGAAACAGAATTTTTGGACAAAGTAGACATGGAGGCCTCACATCCAGTTATGTATGCTCAACTGAGATGCTGAGTTTGACCCTAGTTCACCTATGCATCTTGCCTCCTCAGAGGGAGATCCATGGTTGGTTGAAGAGGAATTGAATTGCAAGTCAAAGGGAATTATGCTCTTGGGATTCTTTGTTAAGTTCCCAAACTTAAATGGCATTAATCAGAACAAAGCATCTCTGAAGGAACTGGCTATACAAAGAGTTTTGTCATGAAAAGTGCAGTCACTTTTGGACTCAGAATTGGGATTCAGTTTGATCACAAACTGGGATCATATCTTTATGAGAGAGCTTAGTTTTCCCTAAGCCTTCTTCCTTCTGTGGCTTACATCATCCACTAAAACATTCAAACTATTGGCCACACCCTACCCGCCATGGCAAAAAGCTATTTGTGAGTGCACTTATGCTGCTTCCATTGCTTCAGGAAGGTTTTAGCATCTTGACACTCCATCTTGTCAAGGCATCCTTTAACAATATTTTCTCTAGTTAGCTCACTATTAAAAAAAAAAGTATGTTTAATTTTTAAGCTGCATGACAGACTAATAAAAGCAAATTTGAACTTGCATTCATAGAGTTACATAGGTTGGAAAAGATCATCAGATCCAAGCATTAACCCAGCACTGCCAAGGCCACTAAACCATGTACCCAAATGCCACATCTATATGTCTTTCAAATCCCTCCAGGCATGGTGACTCTACCACTTCCCTGGGGAGCCTGTGAAGAAGTTTTTCCTAATATCCAATCTAAACATCTCCTGGTGCAATCTGAGGCTGTATCCTCTTGTCTAATTAGTTACTTGAGAGAAGAGCCTTCCCCCCACAGAAGGGCTACACCCTCTGCCAGGGAGACCTAGAGTGAGAAGGTCACCCCTTTTCTCTAGAGTAAATACTCAGTTCCCTCAGCTGCTCCTCATCAGACTTGTGCTCCAGATCCTTCCCCAGCTCCACTGCCCTTCTCTGGACATGCTCCAGCCCCTCAATGCCTTTCTTGTAGTGAGGGGCCCAAAACTGACCCCTGGCTTTGAGGTGTGACCTCACCAGTGCTGAGTACAGGTGGGTGGTCACATTCCTGCTTCTGCTGGCCACGCTATTGCTGACACAGGCCTGGATGCCTTCGGCCTTCTTGGCCACTTGGGCATATTCCAGCTCATGTTCAGCCGCTGTGGACCAGCACCCTCTGGGCAGCTTTCCAGCCCCTCTGCCCCCAGCCTGTAGCACTGTGGGGTTGTTGAGACCCAAGAGCAGGACCCTGCACTTTGCCTTGTTGAATCTCACACAATTGGCCTCAGTCCATCAGTCCAGCCTGTTGAGGCTCTGCCTTTTTACCCTCCAGCAGATGAACACTCCCATCCATTTGTGTCATCTGCAAACTTACTGAGGGTGTACTCGATCTCCTCATAAAGATCTTTGATAAAGGTACCTTTTTCTTCAAAAATTTGTGCTTTGATGTTTTAAGAAATTACTTAGCCTAGAATCTCAGTTTGGGCAGAATTTTCATCAAAGGTTTTGAAATGCATCCATCTTCTGGCTGTTTTCACAGGTCCTGATTTATTTCTTTCTCCCCACAAACCAGAAGCTTAACTCTGAATTACAGGCCCTACAAAACTCTGTGAGTTTGGGCACTTAGAGTCACCAAAAATCACTACTCATTTTTTAACATCTTGCACAAAACTGTCAAGATGACATGAGAAATGTCAAAGAAAAATGTGTTGTAAATCTAACTGAAGATTTATATCCCAGCTCTTTCATTTTAATCAATGCTAATAGATTTTTAAAGACAAAAAAAGGAAGAAAGGAAGGAAGAGTATCCTTTGTACAAAAAACGTCAGATAGAGAGTTTAAAGTATTAAAAAAGTGTGGTGATTTTACTTTTCAAACATGCAATAAAACTAATTAGGGAGGATAACAGCTGAGGAAACAAGTGTCTGTGCTTATTCATTTATAAAATAGTAAAAATTATTTTGTAGCTATTAGTTTTATTTTTATGGCAACTCTGTAGAACTGATACATTTCCTTCCTTTGAAATCATTCGTAAATGGAAAATCTGACTATTTTCAGATAATGAATCAAGAGTTCTCAACCAGTATTTATAACTAAAGATCTGTTCATCTGATTTGAATTATTCAACTCTCAGTTTGATTCCCTTCCATAGAGGACAATGCCATATTACCTTCCTTTTCAGGAAACTTGGTGGATGGGGAGTTTTTCCTGTAAGCCTATATTTCATGGATAGTGTAGGAGTAAGGTCCACTTATCACATTTGTTGCCAGAGGTTCTCTTGGTAGGTGCATCCACTTGTTTAGATGCCAGATCCAAGAAATTAAACTCCTTCCTCTTTTTCACCTGCATGTGAGTTTCTGTTGAGCATCACTGTCTGGTAAGAGCTTGTTTTTAAATATCCACATTAATCCCTACTGTTGGATACATTTCATGGATGTGTGAAATGAACCTTCTGTGTAGAGCACCAGAAGATTATTTTAAAATAGGTTCAATAGAACTGTTAAATGTGGTTCTATTTCTAATTTTAGCTTGAGAGGATAAGTAGCCATTAAATTCTCATCTGTAATTATTAACATTTTTCATGTTCATTGATATTTGTTAATACACACAGCTCATACATTTGTAGATATCGTGCAAGCTCACTTTCTTTAGATTGTGATCTCAAGAATGCAAGGTCCCTGATATCCCACATCCTTAAAGTCTTGATCTTGGCATTACTACAAATGCAAAACAAAGATATTCCTGTTTAGACAGAGCAGGTTCTACTTATGCTTTAAATAGACTTCAAATTAAAGCAGAAAATAAGTGGTTCTGTAACCAGCTGTGTTTGTTCTCTCTCTGCCTTCTTTTTTCTCTCTTTCTCTCAGATCTAGTGCTCTGTTGCCTCTTCTGGTACTCTTCCCTCTTTTGATCAGCTTTCTCCTCCTTCTCTTTAGTTGCAGGCCAGATGTTCTTACGACATGTGGATCTTTCCAAATACTTTATTTCCTTTGCAGAGTAGCCGTGGCTGCAACCACAGCCTGGCCAGTTGTAAGTTGTTTCGAGTGATGTATTGTCTTTAAAAAATACACTGGAGTGCATTGCTCTGTTAGAATTTGTGAATTGCACAAGCTGTGAGTTTTGCCCCCTTCCCTGTCAAGGGTGGGGGAAGCACTTGAGCACATCCTTTAGGTAAACAGGAAAGGATTGTTCCTTCTGTCTTACAGATGCTGAGATGCAGAGTCAGAGCTGCTGAATGCTAGAGGGAGGCAGCACACACTTTTTCTATTGCAAAGAAGCAGTGGGTACCAGTCCTGCTATATGCTTCAAATGCAAAACTTTATTCCCCTGCTGTCCAAGTATTAATCTCCAGCATTTGCACAATATTTTATACTTCCGTGTTTTCTGTCTGTGCTATTTGATTTTCATGATGTTCCTTGGACAGTCCCAAGTGAAAAATGTTAGAAAAGACCTTTTGCATCATGCAGACCAACAATCTGTAAGTAATTGCCACCCCTATGACTCAGACAGAAAATCTAGGCATGTAATCTAAAATACCTACCAAATAGACAAAATGAGATGGGGCAAATTGTAGGTTGGTTTTGTTGCAAAAAAACCCAAAACCAACAACAAAAACCACCCAAAGTGATTTGTTGTATATCTACTGAAAGAGCTTGAAAATAATCTTCCTTTTCATGAGCACAAAGATACTGTGAGTATATTTAAAACACACAAGGCATACAGAGGTAGTACCTGTTCTGAAGATCTGTCCACGTCTGCATGAATCAATATGATTTCACCATGAAATTGTGTTTAGATACTTAGAGGTGAGGAACTGAGTCTCTGTGTCTTGTGTTTTCATAGTCTGGAACAGTAAAGAAACTCCTCCACCTGTATGTATGTGCATAATACAAATAGTAAATGTCACAGTGTTTCTGCTCTCCTGATAAAAGTAGTATCCTGGATGTCAGATCACTGGAGTTGAGGACCACAACTGAACTCCTGTCTGCAACTATCGTAAAGGTTGTATAATCAAAAAACAAAATCAACAGACAAAACAGACAAAAATGTGATAATTTGTATTAGGTAAAAACGAACAAAAATTTCGATTAGAGCAGAGGTAAAGCCTGATGAGATACAGCCTTTTGAGTTAAAGTCAATTTCTTGCTATTCACATTCACCAATTAAGTGGTCAGAAGTAAAATGGTTCCAACAATAATACCTGGTCTCGTGTTCCACTATTTCCAATAACACAAAAGCTGCAGGCAATGAGTTACTCATTTTTATAGATTTTAGAAGGAGATACCTAAATGAGCTGTCTGCTTTCTCAAAGCATGCTGGAAAGACTCCATTTCTGAAGCTGAGGCCAATTTCCTTTCTACTTCAAACTTTTCATAGGTGTAACACAGTTTTATGTCATAAAATCACAGAACAGTTTGAGTTGGAAAGGACCTTAAAGATCATCTCATTCCAGCTACTCTGCCATGTGCAGGGAAACCTTCCACAGGATCAGGTTCTTCAGAGCCACATCCAACCTGGCCATGGAGGAGCCACCACTTCTCTGGGGAACCTGTTCCAGTGCCTCATCACCCTCACAGTAAAGAATATCGTCATAATATCTAATCCAAACCTGCCCTCCTTCAGTGTAAAGCTATTACCCGATGTCCCAACACAACATATCCTTGTGAAAAGACCCTCTCCAGCTTTCTTGTGGGCCCCCTCAGGCACTAGGAAGTGCTATGAGGTCCCCCTGGAGCCTTCTCTTCTCCAGAATGAAACAACTCCAGATCTCTCACCCTGTCTCCACAGGAGAGGTGCTTCAGCCCTCTGAGCAACTTCATGCCCCTCCTTTGGACCAGTGTGTTTCAAGCCTGGAAGCCTTGCCAGCTACAGCTGGATTTCTGCAGACATCCTCCAGGCAGGTTGCAGCTACCTGGAAGTGCCAGGCAGGCTCAAGGTGTCGGAGCTGCACCTGCAGAGCAGCCAGAGGGTACCCAGTGCCGTGGCAGTGCCATGGAGCACTGGGATAGACACGCGCCGGCGATGCTGACACAGGAACGTGGGAATTCTCACCTTTGCTTTAGGCACTTAGGTGGGATTCGTCTTGCCTAATATACGTATCTGAAAGTTAGGGATCTAATCCCTTTGTAGTCAATGGAGAGATGGTAATGCTCTTTAGTATAACTAATCTCCCCTCAGTGACAAAAGAGAAACCCTAGATGACTAGTTTAGACTAATTGCTCAACTTCAAAGGTGGGATTTAGCCATCTAAAAAAGTAAAATGCTATCAGATTAAAGTGTAGCTTTTCACACCTATACAAAACAAATGTGATTTGAGCCTAAATAAGTGCACAGAACAGCAGATAAATGACTTAGATTGCAAATGCCTCTTGTGAGGAGAAGACGTGTTTTAAATGTTTGTGCAACCCATAATAATACACTGATTTATACATCCTGTAGTGTTCTGTACTATGGTTACATTGCTCTGGAGTTTACTGGGTTTTTTTCTATTTAAAGATGGAGGTGTGAGCAAGAGGTTAATTGGTTTGCATGAGATCTGACACGGGGACACTTGCTAAAATGGGGACATGAATCAAGGCTTTCTATTCCTCTCATGATTGCACTCATGATTTTTGGTCCATTGTCCTGAACACTTGTCCACCATTTGTTTGTCATGAAATGTAGTCCATTGCTTGGCTGGTAGAATTACTTTTCTAGTGTAGCAAAACGCCACTATGTTTTGGGCATCTGAATATTTTTAAAATACTAAGCAAATGGAATGGTCAAAGAATAATTTGAACTAGAAATAGAGAGCAGAAGGCACATTTTTAATTGGTATAAATTAGTTGTTGTTACTGGTTTTCCTATGAAGTCTTGATCATTTTGCCTATGTAAATGATTGGTATTCCTGTGGCCTTTCAAGGATTTGCAGCATCACATAATTAGTTTAGCAAACTCATAGGCCATACGTGGAAAGCTTGGGTTTCCATTAAATACACGGCAATGAAATTATTAAATTTCCAGTGTATGTAATTTGTGCAGAACATTCTGCAATATATGCATATCAGTTATGAATCTACAATCAATTTTCATAGTAAATGTTGAATTTAAACTCCACAGCTGGACTTTCATCCTGAAAGAAGCCAGATAGCCCTGTGCATCTGGTTTAATCTTCCCTTCAGCCATATTATTTTAAAGGCACTCCTGCTTAGTACATCTTACAATTGAAAAATAATGCTCATATTCCCTCTCATGCTCAGCAGCTGTGATCCCTCTGCAGATGTTGTTCTGTCAGACGTTTCATTATGTGTGAGAGAAAGCGTAGGTTCTTTTTGTCTGTCTGTGCTACCGCTTTGTAGATTTTTTTTTTTTTTTTTTTATTTATTCCTTTGGCTGTAGATGAGTCCTTCCATAATACTTCACTTTATTTCCTACTGCTGCTGCTTCTCCTTCTTTCTAAGTACAGAAATGATCAAGAACTTGCAACTGCGTGGAGCCACCCAACAGAAGCCCATTGATTCCCCACCAAAGGGCTCTGTGTGAGCCATTCTGCTCCAGCTTGAAAAGAAAGCTTTGTTCCCTCAGCTGGTAGTGTCTTAAGATGCTGATCCTTGCCATATTTTCTGAAAACCATAGCAGTTTATCAGACTGTTTGACACTTCCCGTTCAGCTGTGTATTCTGTGGCATACTCTGGTATTTGCTTCTGCTCATACATCAGTCTCACAAGCAGGAGACTGGTCTGGAGCAGCCCAGGCACCACGGTGAGTTGTGCTGGGCACAGGTCATTTGGAGGTGAACAGTAAAGGAGGAGAAACCTGGAGTGCTGGTGGCCATGCCTGAAATGGTAGTAATGGATTTAGCATTTGGGGCAGGAGGTATGGGATTTGTCATGTTGGTTGAGTATTTTCCTGGCCGCCTTCCATGACTGTTCAGATATTTTTAGCATGAAGTACAAGCCATGTTGTCTCAGTTGACCTTGGAGCATGACATTTTAACATGGAATTGGTTTGACTTGCTAATCATTAAAATGATTTATTATTTTTTATTGCAAGAGCAACTAGAATCCCAGTCATGTTTTGCAGATGAAAAGGGAAGCAAATTGAAACCTGTCTTCTCTTGACTTGCAGTCCTTCACGATATCCATGTGCTAAGCTACCAGCTTTCTCTCTACACCATTAAAAGTAGATTATGTCCAGGTTTGTTTTTTAATTTGTCTTTTAGTCATTTGACAAATATAATATCAGAGTGACTGAAACTAATCCCAAGGTCTCACAGTGCTCAGTGAGAAGTGTAGAACAAAAGGACCATTTCTGTTGCAAACAATTTACGACCTTAATAGAAGTTTACAGCTGCCATCAGAAAGGCAAGATCTTGCTATCTGTGTATTTGTACTGGTGATTGCTCTCTCTTTGCTTTCATTCCCAGATTCGAGTTTAAAGATCAAGCCCCTAAATGCCAGCTTCTGTTAAGGAATTAGTAGCAGTAGTACTGCATCAGGATACTGTAGCAGTATATTTTAAGGCAGTAATATATAATGTAGGAAAAGAAGTTCAGACCAACCACAGACGTAGCCAAAAGTCCCTGAAAGTTGAATTCCAATTTTGAAGTCCAGATCAATTTTTAGCCTGACTGGACTTTTTGAGTAGTTGTCCATTTTGGACAATTCGTGTTTATTGAGTTTTGCACCTCCTTAAGTTAACATGACCTGAGAGGAAATTACAGTCATTTTAAAGATGCATTTTACTGCCACAGTGGTGCAGAAAAGCTTTTGACTGAAAAGAGCATCAGGGGCTTGTTGACTTTTTCAGTCTACTAAATAAGTACCTACTCAAGTATCTGATGTACTTTAAAAAAAATTTAATACAAAGAAAAGCCAATCATCCTCCCGCCTCAAAAGTAGCTGCACAGTTTAAAGATTTACCCAACAGAAGTTGAAACCAAGCCATGAAAATAAACCTCTCTTTGACTACCTTGGCAACTGGGAAGACCACAACCCGCTTCTACAAATCACGTGGCGGATCTCCCAAATAGGGCCAAAGAGGCTGTTTCCCTGAAATCTGTGTCACTCTATAGTTCCTTTCATACATAGGAAGTGAGGAAATCATTGAATAATGCAACATCCTTTCCTGTCTGCGAGAACTGTGCCAAAGCCAAGTGTCAGGGTCTGGGTTAGAGCAAACTCAGTTACTTGGTAACCGACTTATGTTTCGGAGGGGTTAAAATCGGAGGGATTTTGAACTTGTGTTTTGGGGGGTGTTAAAATTGCCAAGAAAAACTGAGAACTTGAAGAAGATCCCCAGGTGCCTGCATTAATACTCCCCAGTCCCTCTGATGTGAGCTGGCAGGTCCCATAAAGCCACTCAGCCTTGAACAGGGAAGGGAAGGAGGGAGAGAGCAAGAGCTCCAGCTGCGACTCCAGAGCCCCAGAAAGAGCCTCTAACCCAGTTCCCTTAAAGTGCACAAGCCTCACGAGCCACAGCATCTCTTTGCCACTGTATTCACTGAGTTCACAGGGCAAACAAAAGATCCATATCAAGCATGCATCCTTCCAGAGGGGAAAAGCCTTTCCTCATTTGCCCATAGATTTCCCCCCACCACTTTTCTTTCAGTTATATATAGAGAGATATGTATGTATATATACACACATGTATATATTTCTTTTATTGGGGGGGGAATGTTGCTAATTTTTTTTGGCTGGTAATTAAGAGAGCTAACACCAGCTAGGCTAGAGTGAACGCAAACAAGACCCCTATAGGCAGCACAGTGCATTAATGTAAAATATGCCCAGACAACATAACTTGTCAGAGAGGATTATTTCTGCTTAGTGAATCTGCAGGGGCCCCTTTGCTCCACCACTCAGCGTCTGACTAGAGAGAGAAAGAGAGAAAGAGTAGCCATTAGTGAGTAGCTACTGTGGCATTGATGTTTGAGCGCACTTCTGAACTGGCTTTTGTTGAGAATATCGGTGCAGAAAGCATGCGCTGTCCCAAATCCGCTGTTACTATGAGAAATGAGGAGCTGCTTTTAAGGTATGTTGTCTCCTTTGTTTTAACGCGTGCTTTCGAGTTGCCTGGGCCCGCTGCAACTATAACCGTGCTGTGTATTAAGTAGTTTCCCTATTTAAAGGAAAAGACAGGCATTGCTGGGTGCAAGTAGCATTTTCCACTAGTTCGAATCGCACATTTCATGCATAACGGCAAATGTACGGAGAGGGCAAGGAGGGGGAAAATAAATATATTTATCTTTTTTCTTTTTTTTTTTTTCCCTCTAAAAGAGAGCTGGTATTTCTTTTATCACCTCCTTTGCAATATTTCTGCCTGCTTCATTATTATGCACTGGGCATGGAATAAGCATGGAAAAAGCTCAGGGAGACTCCATATTAGAGCTAGTGCCCTAAATACCACTTTAATTTTCACTTAGCCTATGTAAATAGTTGCTAATGCTCTACCTAGTCTTTACCGCTCGAAGATGTTTTAAAAATATCTAAATACTCCAATATGTAGGATTACACATCTATTCTCTAAAAATGCTCCCAGGTTTAGCGGGGGGCCAGCATCGACTACTCTTTTCAGAGACACACAACACGCAGACACGCACACACGCACACACACACACGGAATTATGCTGGAATTGGCACCCCGCTTTGAAAAATGTAGTCTTTTGTTTATTTGCTAGCAGACATTGTAGCACTGAATACATCTTTTGGTCTGACAATGGGACAGCTAAACAATGGTGCTGTCAAACTACCTTAATGTATGTCTGGAGATGGGGTGGTTTGGGTTGTTTTGGGGGTTTTTTCCTTTCCTTTTCTCAGCCCCTTTTTCATTTCCCTTAATCTTTTTGTGTACATGGTAGAATATGAAGTGCGTTGCCTGTTTTGTGGTGGTTGTTTCAGTTGATATCTGCTGCTAATAGTGCAGGGAGGGGGACGTTTATATCTTACAATTATGGCTATTGCATTAAGTTGGAGATTTATTGCCAACCTCTCCTTTAACTGTGGTGAGAAAACTTATTGATTCTGAAAGCTTACAATACTGCTGTCAATCTGGCAAATACATACTTGCCAAATGTGCCCTTGCCTGATTTTATCCCCGATCGTATCAACTTTAACTGCTGTTTTGACGATACTGCTTCTAATTTTGTTTAGGTAATGAAAATGCAATAAAAATGATAAATCAGATCTCAAAGTGGGAGCCCATGCTACTTTCCATTTTTATAATCCAGCTATTAGCATACGTTAGAATTTTTAAGGTCAGACAGAATAATTTACCTGAATGATTCCTGTCCCCAAATCAAACAAATTATTCATATGACATTTCCTAAATTATCTTTCTGTTTAGAGAACTACAGTTTAGCATTAAAACAGCTTACAATTTTGTGGTTGAATTTGGCAAAATGCTCGTGTACTTTTTGCACTGTGAGAAAAAATTGTTAGAAAGCTTTTGAAAAAATTTGAGTTACTACTTGGGCAGCAGCTTGTGTCTTAAACAAAATGAATTGTCATCACTGTGGAGTTTCTTAAACTGTTTAAAGTCTTTAAATACTTTACATGTTAAGTAAATGTGTTGCTTTTAGTAATAAGTTTAATGATTTTGTGAGATAAAAGATATATTTATCAGTGGTTTCTATTTTTTGCTTTGATCAATTAATAGTAGAGATTTTGTGATTTTTTTAAATACTGGATTCTAGTGCATGATTTATATGGGTTGAGGGGTCTCTTGGACCCCTTAGTTAAAACAAAAAGGCATTAAGGATTTATCGGTAGCCCTCAGAGCCCTCTAAAGCATGTATTTCAACACAACAATGTTTTATGGGGGAACTGAATACTTGCTGTTTTGCATTTTTTTGTGTCATTGTATCTTCTTCCCTTGTGTGTTGAGATGGTGTAAATCAATAGCAAAGAGTTTATGTGAACAAAAAGATAATATCACATAAAATACTTGAAAAGCCAAGAGGTTATGGATTATCAGGTAGTATTTGCGAGCTGTGTGTTGTGCATAAACATGAAGAAAGCAAGGATGGTTTTTAACATAATGGGACCATGTAATAATTCACTTCCTTGGAAGAACTTCTTTCATGGCAAACATTAACTCATTCACAACTGCTCTGCTCTGCCAGAACTGGAGCGAGGGGCCGGGGGCATGTTTTTATTAAGTTATTTTTTTTATCGTGTCATGTTGCAGCAGCCTGAGCTTTCTAGCAGCTCCTGCCCTTTGTGAGTGGCAATAAAGTGAGTCCCTCACTCTCAGTTACGTGGAAATGCCCCTTTAGTGATTGCCCAGAGCACCGTGGATGCCACTTCTGTAGTAGCCACCAACAGACACCTGGGCAGCAAAACCAACGACCACTTTCAAGGACTATTCAATACTAAAACTGCTCCCTAAGCGCTCTGCTCACAGGTGAGTTCATACCAAACTTACTATAGTTTCTATGTTTTCAGATAAAATGCTGAGTAAAACACATATACTATGATTTTTTTTTTTTTGTCTTGGATTGCCAATTACTTTGTTCTTTTCCAAGGGTATTTTCTGACATTGCATTCACATCAAAGACTGTTTTTTGAATTAGTTTGTGTGAATCCTACTCTAAAAAAAAAAATCTTTCTATGCATATTTACTGAAATATTGCTTTTTGAGCCATAACAATTATTATTAACATCAAAGAAGGTGAAGCAAAGCTGTAACACAAGTAATTTCTTAGCATGTTTAACAAAAGTGTTGGCTTTTGAAAGACCAGACAGGTTTAGAGGTGTTATGCCTGAACGTTGGAGGTGTCCTTGGGGTATCTTGTTTTGAATCTCACCCATTCACAAAGCAATGTGGTGCCTTGCAGTTGTCAAACTTGGCAACATCTGTTTTCACAACAGAGCTAAGAGAGGTAATTCAGATTCTACGTGAGCTGTTATTTGTTCTTGAAATGGCCAGGTGTGATGTCAAAACGAACACCCTCCATCCTACTTGTTAGAGAAAGAGCAAGATAGGTCTTAGCCTGGGACCTGGCTTTCCATGCTTCCATATGGAAATGGAGGTGAATTATATTTATTTATTAGCCTGGAGTCTTTGTGTGTATTTATTTATTTATTTATTTTCATATTCATGAACCACAATCTCTAACATCAACATGCCAATATTTCCTTTGTTAAAAGAGGATGAGACTGATGTGTTTCTGTTATCAAGTTTAAGTATGAAGGGATTGAGACCAGCCCTGCAGAGAAAGACTTGGGGGTGAAAAGCTGGATGTGAGCTGGCAATGTGCACTCACAGCCCAGGAATCCAGCTGTGTTCTGGGCTGCATCAAGAGAAGGGTGGCCAGCAGGTCAAGGGAGGTGATTCTCTCTCTCTACCATGCCCTCATGAGATTCCACCTGCAGTACTTTTTCCAAGTCTGGAGCCTTCAATAAAGGAAAGACATGGAACTATTGGAGCAGATCCAGAGGAGGGCCACAAAAATGGTCAGTCTGGAACACCTGCTCTGTGGAGACAAGCTGAGAGAGCTGGCATTGTTCAGCCTGGAGAGAAGAAGGATCCAGGGAGACCTTAGCGCAGCCTTTCGGTACCTAAAGGGGGCTGATAGGGAAGGTGTTTTAGCAGGGCCTGTTGCAACAGGACATGGGATCATGGCTTTAAATTAAAAGAGGGTGGATAGAGAGTAGGCATAAGGAGGAAATTTTTTACAATGAGGATGATGAAACACTAGAACAGGTTGCACATAGAGGGGGTGGATGCCACATCCCTGGAAACATTCACAGTCAAGCTGGACACAGCTCTGAGCAACCTGATCTACTTGAAGCTGTCCCTGTTCATGGCATGGGAGTTGGAACTAGATGACCTTTAAAGGTCTCTTTCAACCCAAACCATTCTATGATTCTGTTCTATATAAGATTCCAAACTATACCTTTGAGGCTGAAAAACAAAGCAAGTGTTCAATTAATATTCATATCTAGAAGTTTTACTGCAAGTGTAGATTGTGCTTGAATACTTAAGAAGTCATTCAGGAGTGAATCAATACTAATTATTGTAATCAGGAGGGTTAATTAGCTGAAGATGCTGCTGATGGAAAGTTCACTGCTTACAGCCCTGAAAACACCTAAGTTGATGAAATCTGAAAGCAAGATGTCTAAGAGGACTTTGTGTGGAGAGAAACGCTTGGCTTTCCTTTGGCATTTCAAGAGCCAGTAGTTCCAAAGGGGAAACATAGCTTGTACATTGTATTTTGCATGATATTAATTCAGGGGGTATCAGAAGATGCGACTACATCTGTTGTGAAGATATTCTATGGTAGTTTTTCAATAAATGCAAGTACCATTTTGGATAACCTGTACTGTCTCTACTGCATTCATCCGTAGATTACCATAAATTAAAATGGATACTCTTATGCATTTGAAATCTGGTTCCAGCACTGTCATTTGGAACAGCTATTTTTATTTTTTTTTGCTTCATTTGTGTGCAGGCACAGGGACTTTGCATGGTATATATACATAAATTCCACATGCTCTGTTTCTAATATACAGGTATACATCCGTGTGCTCAGGTAGATGTGTGCACATAAGTTTAAACATTTTTCATTGAGGGTGTGTATTTCTATAATTCTCTGCCCTCAAAACTCCCACTCAGTTTCCATGTGCAAAACAGTATCCAACTACATATGATTCAGAGGACAGTTACTGAAGAGGTAGTTCATGAAATTTAAGTTGGATGATAAAGAATAAAGACTGAAATGACTGAAGAAAATCTCTTTCTTTTCCCTCAATTAAAGTAGTTGTATTTTCTTAAAGTGAAAATTACTGAATTTAAACAAAATCCAGCTGTACAAAATCTTTCCAACAAGTGAATTGCAAAAAGATTTTTATATTTAATGCTGGATGTTTGGGGTTTGCGTTGTTTGCTGTTGTTGTGTTTTAGGGTTTTTTTTGCCTTTTTCCCTATTTATATCTAGTGAGGCTATAACCAAGACAAATGTCTGGATGTTGATTCAAGAAAAAAAACCCCAAACCCCCCTCTTAGTCACACACACACAACCCCCCTAAGTCAAGTGATGCTTTCAGAAGAGAGAAATTCTATTTCAAAACACATCCTTCTTTTCCTTTCTAATGACATTAGAGATTATCACGTGCAGGCGCTATTTATCTTTGCAACTGCTTTCCTATGACTCTTTTACTGCTTCCAACACATTTACTTGTATGTCAGCCCTGGAAAAGGTAACTGAAAATGGCAGCTGTTGAGAAAGCATGTCGCCATGCCTGGAATGACATGCATTATCGGGGCAGCAGGAGTTGCTGGCTCTACAGCCCATTTCTACTTGACCTGCGGAATGATTGGCTGCCTGGGATGGTGATGAATCACTGGAGTTTATGAAACAAGACTGCTGGCATCCTCACAGAGGAAATAAAAACGGGAATTTTTTTTTTCCCTCTAACATTCTTGCTGTGGCATTTTTAAACGTTTTGTTTTGCTTCTGTGTTATTTCACCCTGCAGCAGAAGTAAATGTGTCAATTAAAGTCGTTTTAATGCTGTTCTTGGCAAGTTAATGATGCACTGAAGGTTAACTATCTTTATTGCACAGAAGTTAGCAGGAATTTTCCCAAATTTTGTGTAAATCTTGATTTGGACTCTAATTTTCTCATCTCTCACTCCAATCTTGAGACTGAGACAGCATAACTAGTAATCAGCTCAAGCAGGATGTAAAAAGGATTTCAGCTGTTCTCACACACAACTTTATTTTCTCTGATAGTGTGAGGATCAGTGACCATTCCGTGGGCTCGTATCAGCCAGATCCATCTTCAGCGTTTCTAAACTAATGACTGAAATGACATTTCTGGAAAGCACCGACTCCCAGATTTGCACTCACTTTCTAGGTGGTTCGTGAAATTATATTATGCATTAAGCCCACATTACCAGATTAGCCTGTGATGAGCCTGTGCTTGCAGGAAAGCACCGTAGGGCTGCAAACCTGCCAGTGCCCTGACAAGGCTGACACAGAGTGGATCACAGGCTGCCCTGCAAAATGCAGCCAAGGAAAAATGATCCTTCCATTTCAATTAAGACACTCAAAATTGTGTTTGGGGGTGGGGAATGGAGAGAACTACTTGCTTGTCTCTCCATGTAGTGTACTCAGTGTACTGATGTGTAAGCCTGCGTCCCTTATTCGGGTAGAATAACCTATTTTTAAGTTAACTCTCTCTGATTCAAAGGCATAAGGTTACCAATAAAATTGCTCAGGAAGTTTTAAATACGGTACTTATATGAATATAATACCTTCTGCCATTGCACGAGAGATAGTTTTTCTCAACTCTCATGCTTTGCTGCCCAAGCTTTTTCTCCACTAGTTTTGAAAAGCAATTTGCATGCTCACATCGTCTATTAGACTTTGCCACCTTCCTCCAAATAATTCAGCTGCTGCTGGAAACTGCATTGGCTGCAACGCTCCTGCTATTTAACACACAGCCTTCTGATTCCCCTGCAAGGCTTGTGAAACAGAGGAGGGAAAACTCTAACCAGCGAGAGGGGCAGTACAGGGAACTGTTGCTTGTGCCCTTCGGTGTGCGCGGGGTAAATGCTGCCCCTGCTCTGGAGTTCCCATGGCAGCAAATCAGCAGGTCATCCTCAAGAGCAGCCTTTGAGGATGCCAGACAACAGTCTGTCACCCAGAGGAACAGAGAGCAGAGAGTTTGAGGAGGGGAAAAAAATTTTACAAAATCAGAGAGAGGATAGGGGAAATTACAAATAGAGAAGTGAAAAATAAGTGTATTCTAACACAGATCAACTGGAAATTGAACCTTGCATGTGTAGATACCTGTGGATCATAGGACGGCTGTGCTACAGAATGAATTTAAGATTCAAAGCCTGCACCTACCCTCGCTGGAAGCTGCAGAGCAGCATCTGAAGAATTGAGAACCTCTAGAAAAGGAACAGTGAATTATCAGAAAACCCAAATTTTTAGAGATTCTAAATTCAACAGTACAAGCTCTTGGTTTCATTTTCCTTCTCTTCCGCCTAAAAAAGATTTATCTTCTGCTAAACTGTGAGGAAGAAGCTTACTCTGAAGCTTGAGAATTTGCCTGCATCATTTCAGCCCACATTTAATTTTAATGAGAGAGTTATATAACCCCCTTTAAAAATAACAAAACACTAACAGAACTGCATTGGCAACACCAGGTGTTCTGCAGTGCTGCTCCAATGAATCATATGGAGATTTGTCTATGCACGGCTCATGAACATACATTTAACTCAGTTAACCCCCACCCCTGAATATAGCAATGCAAAGTGACCAAAATTTTTCCTAAAGAGCCTTTCTCATAAAACAATGTCAACTTAGATGCCTGCCCTAGGAACCTCGTGGTTATAGCATTTTTCCCTTACAAAGTTTTTATATCAAGTGGTTGAGTTTTTCTTTAAAAGTTGCAGATGAATTATTGTGACCTTTCAAAGTGAACATTTTATATTAAACACTAAGTTCAGTTAAACGTTTTGGTTCAGAAAAGAAAATCAATGTTCCTGTTTGTTGTACTGAGCCCCAAATCTCTGAAATTGTTAAGAACAGCACATTTAACAGGCGTCTCTGGGAGTAATAAACATGTGACTTCATCAATGTTTCTTTCAGACGGAGAATTTGTGGGAAAAACTGAATCAGTGATTTTGAACTTGTTAAAGGTCTTGGTTCAGATGCCGTCCTTGACTTTAGGAAGTCCCTCAGCCACTGGTTGCTGGAAGGTGGGAAGGTTCACAGTGCACTTGCCATATTCACAATCCTTCTTTTTTCATCCATTATCAGAGGCAGGGTCGTGGAGTATGTAGACCTTTTCATCTGACCTGTGTGGCAATTCCTACATCGTTCATTTAGCATGGGAAAACCCAAACCACTAAAACCAGACATGGTGCAGTTTTCTGCACATCCAATGCCTTACAGTTACTGCAGGAGCCTTTTCTTTATGTTCTCCATTTCTGATCTTTAATGGTTTCTGTCTGTAGGAAATAATGATATTAAACAAAGACAGCTACATTACATGTTTGCAGGGTGATTGTGATTTTTGAGGATTGCCATGTATGCTAGGCTCTTCACGAACAAATGAAAAAAAAAATAGACCTGTGAAATTTTCTACCTTAAAAGATGTCACAATTTGAGTTTAAGGTGAAATACAATCGTTTGCAGTGAAAAAGAAGGAAAAACACATGGTAGAAGTGAATGAGGAGGATGAAGGTTAAGCTTATAAGGACCCTGCTGTTAGAAGTGAAGTGCAGTAGGTTAATTCAGATATTGTAATAAACCCCTCAGATGTCTTTACATTTTGTTTTTAAAAATAAGTCTACTTTTTGCTTCCTATCTTTTTTGATGTCCCTTACCCATGTTCTTTCTTTGCTGATGTCACATTAGAACCTCACACTTAACTTTGTCCATGGCTTTTGGGAGTTGGAGTTGCTCTCCAGCATCACCTCCTGATCCAGGTCATCCTCACCATCCACTTCCCTGACCTTGCATCTCTCCCAATAACCAGCTTCTCTAGATGGGCAAAAATCTTCAGAAAACTCAAATATATATAAAATTAGAGGAGTTTTGGGGTCTCCTAGTAGTTCTTCTTGTGGGTTTAGATGGCAGGGAGGAAGGGGTTTTTTTGTTACAGTGGGTTTAAGGCATAGGTGGGGCTTTTGAGCGTTGAGAGGATGGAGCAACACAGACAAGAGCACCAGATGTGTGATTTCTCCTAACCTAAGTCATACGAGATTATAGGTTTTCACACATAGATAATATAATAGCTAAATCCAAGAATATTCAGTTCTCTCTTCCACAGTTGCTTGGAAAGGTGACTTTTTTTTACCATAAATAACGTGTCTGCTGTCCAGTAGGAAATCAGGTCTTCCCAGTGCTTGTAGTTTCTCTCCTTCTTGGGTTCTGGTTGCTGATAGTCAGTAAGTCAGAAGCTAAGGTAGTTCATTAAAAAGAAAAAAACAACTGAAAACCCAAAAAATCCAGTTCATGTCTGTTGCCAAGTCGAGATAAGATTGGGTTGATAAAATCCTTACTTTTGTATCTATATGCACAAGGCACTAACACAAAGGTAATACCTACAGATCAATAGTGATGCTCTTCAATAGGACTGTAAATAAATAACAGGACGGTAAAACTTGGTCTCAAAAAAATTTGCTTGCTACTGCTTTACTTCAGTATTCACTAAATATAGCACTGAGCTCATGAACAACCCTGCTGCAGCTTCTGCTCAGCACTAGCCCTGTGCAGGACTGGATCTGAGGGTGCTGACTGATTATCCCATGGATCTTCGTGCTGTTAACAAAGTAGGGAGTTCCTCCAAATTAAAGGCCTTTCCTAAAAACTCTCCATCCTCTCCTAAAAACTCTCCATTCCATGTAGCCTCTGCCTTGTGCCATAATATGTTGCCTAATTGTTTTCGGAAGGATTGAGTTAATACTCACAGAATGGAACAAAGGCCCTTTACCCACAGTGGGATGAAATCACCTCATCAGTGGTGTAAAATAGGAAGAGAAAAAAAAAGAGAAGTGAGTGGGAAGTTTTACTATAGCAACCAAGTTTACATAATATCAACGCGCTTCAAGTGAAAGCTCTAGAAATGCTTAATTTGAGGTACCTTTTCACAAGGCTAATTTTAAATGACGTTTATTTCTGAAAATTACTGATGAGCTACAGTAGCCTACAGAAGTGGAGGGGGCCTTACAAGCAGCTAAGACTCCAATACTTAAAATTCATTGATCAGCTTTAACCAGTAGTTTATTTTCTTTTTAAAAGAGTTTCAGTTATATGCAAGATGCTTTATTCCTCAAAATAAGATGAGTGGAAGACTGTTGTGTGTTGGTTTTGTAAATTAAAAATCCCTACTGAAAGGTTAAGGTTTCATAATACAAAACTTTATTCCAATCTTAGACATAACTGACAAAGAGAGTTTTGTTCCAGATAATCCCCATCTTCACAAATGGTAAAATGGTGTAGAATTGGGTCCATTACTTTTTGCCACTCAAAGAAATGCACTACTTTTTGCTTTAATTGTTAATGATTTTTACACCATTCTATAGTTCTATAGTTTGTGTAATCTGTGCTCATGTGCTCTGCTTTGCTTTTTTCTTCGTGCCCCCACCCCCTTCTTGCCCCTCCAGAAGTCTGCCACCAGGAGTTAAGGTGATGGGCTCCCTCCCTCACAGGCAGGTAGGCTCCCATCCCATTACCCAAACCAAAATGCTGTATTGTCTGCTCTTAGTCACACTACAACTTCCAGGATCACGGTGTGCCTGGAAGGTTATTTCTTTGTGAAAGATAGCAAACACCTCCTTTGCATTCACTAACACTAGCTGGACCAGATTCCTTTTTCCCCTCGCATTAGTGGAGGATCCTGAGTGATTCCACTGAAGTCATTTGAGCCTGCTCCAAATTTACACCCGCCGTCGCTGAGCTCTGCTTCTGCTGCCTCTGTTAGCAACTTGCTTTGATGCCAGAGATAAGCTGAATCCCGAGCATGTTCATTGGCTTAGGGGGGAATAAAGCAGAGGATTTGAACTCTCTTCATACTGCCTTGCAGGCTTGGGAGAGAGTGAAGTCATTCAGAAACTTTCCCTTGAAGTGCTTCCAACAGTAGCATTTCCTTGGCCCAATACTGGGGGGCAAGTTGATTAGAAGAATGGCAATTAAGGATGAGGAGGGGGTCTGGAGAGGGGACGTGATATGAGCTCCACACTGGATTTGGCTCTGGGATCTGGAAGGAAGGGGTTGTCTGCTCTCTACATTCACTGAATGAAGCCACAGGCAGTGATGTCAGAATGAGCTCAGATACACGACAGCAAGGCACTGCTCAATCCTGGCCTTCTGCAGCTGAACTTTTAGTGGGTTTTTGGTTGTTTTTTTCTCTGAAGAGGTGTGTGATTTTCAAAGGTTGAGTTGTTTGGAGAAAGTGCACGTAGCTCTGTGTTTGAAAAGCCGCTTGAATGGTGACTAATCTGCAAAGGTGAGGTGGAATTGCTTCACCTGCTCCCCTTAGATGAATGGAGAAACTGAGGCACAAAGACTAAAGGAGGCAGCTGCAGGGGCAAGCAGGGTCTGGGCCTCTGAAATGAGGCGAGGATGGATAGGAGGCAGCATTTGTAGCTGGAATAGGATTAAAGCCCGAGAATTGATGATTCCAAATTCTAGGTTCCTCCCTCAAAACTGCCATATGCTCCACCAGTTGAAAAAGCTTAATATTGGTGGGCAGCAATAATGCAGCTCCTCTAAGCCAGTGTTTAGAGCCATTGTCTGACTGATGCTGTGAAAATTAATGCAGCTTCACTTGCCACTGTCCCTCCCCATTCCTTCCATACTGTAGTAACACACAAGAGTGTCCATTTTTTCCTTAATTTTTAATAGAAGTTGCTATTTTGCGCACATGTGCCGGTCAAGAATCTGGCATTAATGTTAACAAATAACAGAGCTGAGCCTGTAACAGCGTGTGAAACATTCAGGGATTTTTGTTTCTCACCACTTACCCTCTGCGGTCGAGAGTTAATTCATACATAGACACTACATAATTTATGTTTGAGAACCAAATTATTCGAATGCAGTTTTTCCCTCTAAGCTCTCCTTGAGTTGTATCTCGGTATCTTTTATGGAGAGGGTTTCTTTTTGCATTTGACCCTGTTCCTGCTTCTAACTTTTAAATGGCAAAAGCAAATGTGCTTTGAAAAGTGTGTTACACTGTAGTTGTTAAATAAAGCAATAACCTATGCACTTGTAATGCTTTCTCTATGACCTACTTACATACTACTTCACCCTCCTTATAGTATGATTAAAAGCTGCTTTGAATCCACTATTCCCTCAAGGGATTTGAGGCTAGAATTTAACAAACTGCTGAGAAGGCTTAAGTCAGTAAGAGGGCTTCCCTACAGCTTCTTCCAGCTAATTCACATGTAATTAAAAGGAAAATAAATATTTCAAAAGAACATACGTTTTAATGAAGCATTTTTAAGCACTTACACCTTGCAAAATGGGGCAAATTTATAAAGATCTCTCTATTCCATATGCAGATTCTAAGCAAAATTATTTGTGATCCTCTCCTCCTCCCTCTTTGCATCCTGTGTGAAGCGTGGATTTACTTTTCAGTCAGCAGCAGTGGGACTGTGGTCCTTAAAAGCGACAGGCTGGTGAGACTGAAGTCCCTTAGATTTAGCATGTACCAAAAAAAACTGATGATGAAGAGGTACAGGGTGAAGTGGGGGTGGAGACTTCTTAGTTAAAAGAATATCTTCATCCTCACTGAGCTGCCTGTATTTCTTCCGAGCTAAAACCTGTCCCTTCTGCAGTGGCAAGATTTTGAAATTGAAAGTTAATCCAACTCTGCTCTGGGCCGGATTAACCACCATGGAGGCCTCAGATCAAAAACCAGGTGGCTACATCCAGCTGGAGAAAGTTGTGCTGGTTTCTGCTTTCATTTGGGCTTTGCACTTGATTTTTTTATCCTCTGTATAGTCAGTCCTACGCTGTGATGGATGGGTGGTGTAAAGGAATCACCACGAATTTAGTAAAGAGGAGCCATAGCTTTGCTTTGTGCCTTTCTACGGGGATGTTTAGGCGCCATGGTGATGAGGACAGTATGTGAACGTATAGAGCAGAGCAGATTAATAACACTATAGATATCTGTTCAGGATTGCAGCTGTCCTACAGGGATTATGCTGAGGGCCAAGTGAACCTTTTCTTTCTTTAGACTTGCAAAGTAGGCAAAAATTTTAGCAGCCTGAGGGGTTTTTCTTCGTTTTAACTGTTTAAAATTGAAAAGCCTCTTAGTGCAATAAACAGGACTCTGAAAATTTGCCTGTTCTGTATTTTTTTATTATCAAATCAACATTGGTCAAAATTTAAATAAAACTTGGCCTAACTGGTAACACATTTTTTTAATGGGTCAATTTAATTTTTATATTAGAATGCTCTTTGAAAAGTTTAAGCAGAGTAGGTTTTAATTTGCATTTGCTACTTTTTGCAAGTGTTGATTATCCAGAACAAATCAAATTATAAAACCTGGAGAGAGATTCAGATGGAGAAGCACACACAATGGAGAGGAACGTTCTGTCTGTCTAGACTGCTCAGATCATCCAGTAATCTTCGTAAATATGTTAATATTCTTTTGCCTGGAGCGGCTTTGTATTGAAGCAAGTAGGTTTTGGAGATGGAAAGGAAAATTTATACAGATTTTCAGGGGGCGGGGGGGAAGGGGGGGCTCCAGCTATTTGTATGTGTGGAATTTTGTGTGCGTCTTGGTGGTGACACTTCTGTGTGCGGCCAGCTCTGAGAGCAGCGAGGTTGGGAGCGGGTTTTTGGAAGGTTACAGCTATGGGAAAGGATTTGCCGTCATTAGTTATTTAAATCCCTGTTTCTGATCAGTGAGGACAGAGTTACTACCAGTCTCTCGCCAGCCAGTAACATCACTCTGAGCGTTTAAAAGACTGCCAAGGTCTGAATGGCAGGAGTTTGAGTGGAGAGAGCCTGCACCCAGAACCTGACCAAACCTTCCCAGTGCTCCCAGTTTGGCTCCGGCCGTACTGGGGAGAACCGTGCCCGTGCGAACCCCTCGCGGGTGCTCCCGGCGCTGCCAGCCGAGCGCTCTCCGCCGGCGCGGGGCCGCTGC